>PJRA01000401.1:1757924-1808886 GCA_016987375.1 Brachionus koreanus
CTAAAAAAGATTTAAATAAAAGGGTCAAAAAAGTCATCCGGTTTTTGAGTGTTAAATTCGTTTTTTTCTAAAATTATCAATTTTTTTTCTTTCTGTTTTTAATTTTTGAAAAAAATTTTCTCGAAAAAATTGTGATAAGAAAAATTTTGTTCAAATAGACTATTTTATGTTGAACCAGCACTTAATTGTTAGGTGACTTTAAAATTTCAAATTTCAAAGCGTCCTGAAAATTT
Organism: Brachionus koreanus; assembly: GCA_016987375.1. Taxonomy (NCBI): domain Eukaryota; kingdom Metazoa; phylum Rotifera; class Eurotatoria; order Ploima; family Brachionidae; genus Brachionus; species Brachionus koreanus. The sequence continues at coordinate 1,758,158 of PJRA01000401.1, forward strand.
TCAGTTATTTTGATTAAAAAAGATTTAAATTCATTTTCTATATTTTTTTTTGTAATGACTTATGGAAAAGTTGAAGAGAAAATTTTAAAATATATTTTGGATATCAGTTTTTTATAAAATTTTTATTTACTAAGACACTAACCTCCAATTTTGTGAAAACTTTCTCACTCACACTATTTATGAAAAACATCCAAAATATTTAAAAATTTTTACATATCAGTTAATTTGAAATTATCTGTAATTTTTTAAAATTGACCCCAATTTAGCCAGCAATTTATGAGTTTAAGCAATGTTTAAGAATGGCCTTAAAAACGGCTTAAGCACTTTGTTTACTTTATTTAAAAATGAACTGTAATTGAAAAGCATCAATTTTTAAAAATTGGTTTTCTATTAAAATAAATGAATTTTTTTTTCAATTTATTTAAAAAGTTATTGAAATATATAAGAGTAAAATAAATGTGCATTAGAAAATTTAAATCCGATTCTTGAAATAAATAAATTTCTTTATATTAATCTAGATATCTCAAAAACTAAACTATCATATACATTTTTGGAAATTACTAAAATCTCTCTTCAAGTAAAATGAAGATTAGTCGAGTAAAATTGCGGACACAGTAATAGGTCAGGTTTTTAAAAATTTAAAAAAATCAAATTTTTACAAAAAATTTAAATTTTTTTAAAAAAAATAATTTAAATTTGAAACTAAATGACATGTAAAAAATTTTAAAATATTTTTGATTTCTGTAAATAGTAAATGTGAGAAAATTTAGAATAAATAATTGAATTATAAGTAAAAGAAAATTTTTTAATGGGATAGCTTTTAAACTTACTATCTGATAATGAATATGATTTTCCATTGCTAGTTACAACATTATCCGACTTGGAAAACGAATAAGCAGTTATTAAACAATTGATTGTATTATTAATTGTTCGATTATTATCCATGCAAAATAAATCAATTTTATGGTCTTAAAACAATTTTAAAAATTAAATTTAATAAAAAAAAAATTGTATTACTGTTGGTAATTTTTAAATTTTTAGTGACCATATTATCATCTAATGAGTTTTTTTTCTTTACTGTAATATTGTATTCTCCAATTGAGGAATAATTTGATGAAAGAGAAATGACATTGGAATAAATTTTTGGTTCAGTTATAACACTAACTAAAATGTTTGACTTTTTCCATGATTCAAGTTTATGCAAATAATTAGGCGTAGTATTGAAAACTAAATCTTCATATAACTCATATCGATCAGATACATAAAAAAATCTGGCTGTATAGCCAAGTGATTCCAAAAAAATCAAATTTCCTTTCTTGGCCAAAAATGGTTCAGTTAAATAAAATCGATTTTTCCCTCGAATTACAGTTGTAAACCAAGGAGTAAATGTATAAGTCAGTGCTTTTGTAGGATTTGCCATCAATTGATCTGCACATCGACTCTTCTGATCACAAAGAGTTGCTGAATATACTAAAAATCTCACTGTTCCTTCCAAACTGGCAAAATATTCAAAACCATAAATCCAAGTATCATTAACAAACTCAGTATTAAAAAGTAGATAATTTGAATTCCAAGTTGAATTCATAGGAGCTACATCAGGTATCTCTAAACCAACGTGGTTTTTGATTTTATCTTAATAGAAAATAAAAAAATAACAAATTTTGAATGCTATAGTTATTAAATTAGAAAATTTTTGAATTTTAAAGAATATGCCTGTAATTTCGTGTTTTTTTTAAATAACTAATGATTTTTATTTCAATAAATTATGTTGAGTCATTAAATTTAGCATTTTTTAAAGCATAGAACATTTTTGTAAATCTAAAACTTAAAGTCATATTAAAATAAACAGTATTAATTGCTCTTCAATATGATATGTCTATTCTTTGTTCATTTAATTCTAAAAAATTTTATAAAATGAAAATTTGAATTTGAAAAAAGACCAACTTAATAGTAGCAGTAACTCGTGAAATATGTCAAGTGAAAGTTGAAGATGTGCTTAAAGTAAGAAAGGTACAAAATTGTATTATATTTAAAAAATAAAATAAAAAATTTAATAGTGGTGGAACGAGCCTACAGAGGAAGAAAGGGTCATGTAGACCAGTCATTCTCGATCAGATTGCTATGTGTATGGATGTTTAGAGCAACCCCAAGCTTAATATGATCAAATGACTTTTACACATCAAAATTGACGATATTTCGTCACTTTAATTTGATTAACAAAACTACCAGACGTTGCCGAGTTGCTCCTTATGATTTAACAGATTTCGGTATTCAACCATGCATTGAAATTTGTAGGAAACTACTCAAAAATCCTTTTGACGAACGATTATTCAGATGTATCATTACATGTGACGAGAAGTGGATCTATTTTCAAAATTTTCATAACAAAAATCAATGATAGCAGAACTTTATTCTGAACAATTAAAATGCATGTATGTTTCAGTTCAAGAAAAATATCTTTCTTTGGTCAATCGAAAGCTAGGATTGTTTTTTCAAAATAATTACGAAATTTTATAAAGCTAGATCAACTTGAAGAAGGGTGTTGTGAATTTTTTGGTTCCAAAATCCCTGAATGGTATAAGAGAGGAATCGAACTACCCGCTGTTAGATGGTTATAGACTGTAGAGCATTTTGAAGATTAGCTAAGTTTTTTTTTTATTGATAAATTAAAAAAAAGTTTAAAACAAAATGCAAAATTTTTTGACTCTTACAAATTTTTATTTAACTAACCTCTACATGAAAAAATAAGCGCTGAAGTGAAGATTTAAGATTAAGATAACAAATATTTATGTTTACCATCAAATGAAAAATTATCTATTGCTCCATTTCCATAATCAATTTCAAAAGAGTCTGATTTATACCTCGATCTTATAAAAAGGCTACAATTCGCCTTCAAGTCTAAAATAATATCTAAATCCCAACAGGCCAAATCGTAAGAGTTTTCTTTAAAAAAGTGTAAATTTATTCAAAACTTAATAATTTTTATTTTAAACACAACATTACCATAAGTCAGAGTAAATTGGCGTATTAGGTTAACTGTGCTGTTGGAAATATTTGCCTCTATTGAACTAATCATTGAACTTTGATTAAAAAAAGAGGGATATTGCTTTTCTAAATAAAAATAATTCAAAAAATATTTTGTGTCTATTATTAGATTGACTAGGAGTCGCCAATTTTCTGATAAGTTAAGTTTTCGTGAAGTTTCAGATACAATTAGGTAGTCAGACATTACGCTTGAATCGTTTGTGGTGTTCACAGCTAAAACTCTGCTATAATCAATAACTTTAAGAATATAGCTTTTACGAATAAGTAATGGTGAAATCAGTATTCTATTGTAGCCTGGGACAAGATTTGAAGCATGATCATGTATTATTAATTGTTTATTAAATGAAGGTGACTCTCTAAAAATTTTACTAAAACACGAGTCTTCTAAGCAATCATCGTATTTTATTATCTAGATTATTTTTTTAGAAAGACTAGTAGCAAAAGAAAAATATTTTTTTTTTACTCTAAATGTCACCGTTCCAGAAATAGCGGCAAACGCTTCAAATCCAACTACATTTGTATCAAATTTTGCTTCAGTACTTGCAAGTAAAATAATTCCAGATTGCTGATTTTGTATTACTTCTGTTACATTCTTGCTTGAATCATATGAACCAAAATGAGATATGAGGGATCCTATTGATCAAAAAAATAATAATTTTGTTTGAATAAAGAGCGAATTTTGGAAAAACTCCTTAATTCTCAATGAACGGATTAATTTAGTCATATATTTTTTAGTAAAACTAAAAAATTTTGACTAATGTGAAATTCAAATTGTAAATTTACTTTGAGCTAAACATGACGTTTTTTATAGATTTAAGTGATTCTAATTCTAATTCTAATTTTGATTATGATCTATCAGTAATGGTTAAACTGGTAATACGATTACACTGGTTTTGTGAAATTTAGTACAAAAGAACAGAACAAAATGTTAAAAATTCTTAAAACTTTTCTTTAAAAAAGTCAAAAGCAAGTTCTGTAAATGCAACATGGTGCAACATTCAAAGTTGCACTATCACCAACAATCTGGTAAAACTGTGCAAATTAAGCATAATTTAAATTTGGACTTAATGAACTAATTGAAAGCCTTCAGAAAAAAAGCTACAAGCTTTTTTATCGTTAATTTTTGTTCTTATTTTTTTTGTACCAAATTTCACAAAACCGATTACACAGTATTTTATATAAATATTCCGTTAATAGTCAGTTAACAATTATTTTCATAGCTAATTTTATTTTTCAGTCAATACAAAATAATAAAAAAAAAAATAGCTAATACAATTAATAAGTAGAAAAAAAAATTAATTTTCTGGATTCATCTTCTTAAATTGTACAAAATTGTTAATTTTTGATTACTTTGGTTTAGACATTCTTTAGAAAAAGATTTTACGAATTTCCTATCAAACTCATTTAAAGATCTCCTACAACTCTTACAAGTTTTTGGTATTAAAATGCATAAATTAAATAATTTTTTAGACTATCTTTTTTAGTAAATAATTTACCTGATATCTTATTTATGGTGGAATTATTTTCTATATCAAATTTGCTCTCAATTTTATCATTAATATCATTAGTCGCTGCAATGACACTACAGTGTATAGTAAAATCGACATTGTTTTCCGTATTACCACAATAAATTTCCAAATTTTGAACTGTAAAAATAAATTTTTTTAATATTAAATTATTTTTGTAATAAATATCTAAATTCACCTTTGTGATCAAAATTAAATTTTTTATTTATTGAAAAAGATTCAAGGCTAAAATTGGCCTCAAAATATTCTTGATCAGAAAAATTAGTATTGAAATCCAAATAGCTTAGATAAATCATGTGATCGATTATTGGATTTATGCAAAATCTAATATTCTTATGTTTATCAAGCCGTGTTAGAAAATATTTAGATGAATATAAGTCGATCATATAATCTTCAAAGAAATCTGTACTGCTATCAATGCTAACTCTGCCAGTCGAGTTCTGCTTTAAATGCAATACATAGCCTTGATTAACTTTATAACCATAAGGTAGCCGAATAATATTTAAGCCTTGTTTGACAATTATTTTCCAAGAATGTAATTCATTAAAAGTTTCAAAGTAAAGTAATTCATTGAAATAACTTTTGCAGTCTGTATTAATTCCGCAAAAGGAAAAACTCAGTAGTGAAATAAATATTTCACCGCTTGTCCAAGCATGCACTTCAAATCCAAGTAATTTATGCTTATCAATGAATTCAGTACTAGTCAATAAGTATGTCTTCCGACCAAAGTCCTTTGTTTCTGGTAAACCAAAGCCAAGTCCAGTACTATAACTAATTTTACTTGATAGCTGATAGACAAAGCTTGTAATTGTCTTATTAATTTTGAATTCAAAATTTGTTAAATTATATCCCGATTCAATAATCAATAGCCCTTTAACTTCTTGAAAACTATAATTTTTGAAAAATATGCTGCCTTTTATTTCTAAAAAAAAATTTAAATTAAAACTAAAATTAAATTAAATTATTTACTTTTTGAAATTTGAATTATTTTATTCAAAGTTAAATTTTCAAAAGTGACAGAAATTACGTGAATTCCGATCGAGTCAAATTTTTTTTCAAAATAAAATTCACGAATTCTTTTATCAATTAAAATTGGTCTGATAGAGAAACGTAAATCTTGCATAAAATTTAACTTGGAGAGAATAATGCTTGACTGATTTTCATAGACCAAACAGTCTGATAGAAAGAAGCTGGAGTTTGTAGCTACTTTTCCATCATAAGTTTGATTAAGGAGCAGCATGTCTCCTTTGGTTGCATTTACTCGATCAATTGAATAGCTTGCGAATCCTTCGGTAATGTTCAGCTCCCAATTTTGTTTCACTGTATATCTTGGAAAGGAATCTAAATGGCTTTCTGTCAGGTAGCTAGAGCATGATGAATTACAACCAGTAAAAAATATCAGCTAAAAAAATTAAATACAAAAATAAAAATTTAAGATAAAATTTAGTTGATCGTGATCATCAATTTATATAAAAAAAAAGAATTTTAAGAGGCCTAGCCGATTATGAGAACCCATGTTCACACAATTCATTAAAGAACACATGTATTCAGCAACTTATTTATCAATAATTAAAATTTTTTTATGAATTCAAAAAATTTTAACTTCTGAAAATAAAATTTTTTGCAATTCTAGTTGACAAGTCTACAGGCTTGAAAAATGTGGATCTTATGTTTAAGGATATCAATGTGCCTAATGTCCTCCAATTTCTCAGAAAGTTTACCAGGAAGATTGACAAAATATAATAAAGCCGCAATAAGTTGAAGCTTAGATGTTATCATTTAAAATATGTGAAGTCGCTTTAGAATGTGGTTTTCAAGTCCAAGCTCAGTAATTTTATGGACGATTCATTTAAACCGATCTAGGTTTTGTGAAATTTGGTACAAACTAGACAAATAGAACAGAAATTAATGCTAAAAATAATTATAACATTTTTATCTAAAGGTTTTAACTAATTCTATGGATGCAATATAGTGCAACATTGTACAAATTCTCTGCGAAATACACTTCATTCATACTTTTCCAAACCTATTTTATGCTAAATTTGCAGAGTTTTACCAGATTTAGTTAAGCTAAACTTGATCGTAGAACATTAACTTTTATTATTAAAAAATGCAACTTTAAATATTGCATAATGTTCCATTTACAGAACTTAATTTTGATCTTAAGAAAAAAATTTATTAGAACTTTTAACATTTTATTCTGTTCAATTGTACTGAATTTTCATCTATTATCAATGACGTCATTACAACCTATTTAGCTTCTTTATGTTACTTCATCTATCATGTTTCTTTTATGTTCTTCGTGCAATTTTCTTCTTATTAATGTTTCAATCATAATAAACTAATATCTGAATTCAAACCATTACATTTATTTATGTACTTCATTGGGCATTAATTAGTTAAAAAAAGATTTTTTTATGAATACGTGGATAAATTAATAATGAGTATTTATTTATTTTATGTGCTTTATGTACATTATTTTTTAAATTTAAAAATTTGTTCACTCAATAAGACCAAGTTAAAAGCAACATGAAGTATAGTACGATTGTACTGTACGATTCCAGTACTATTCGTGATGAAAAAAGCTAACGATTCAACGCATACTTTTTTATATACCCACCCTGAGTACAGCTTAAGAAAAAAATTTTAGACCCTCTTAAAATTTAAAAAAAAAACAGTCTTGATTGAATTCAAAAATTGAATATTCAAGTTAAATTTTTTTTTCCTTCAATACGATTATGTTTTTGAATAAATTAATTAATTCTGAGAAAAAAAAAATATTTTTTATTTTTTTATAATTTCTTTGAATAGTAAAAATTTGTACGATTCAAGGGTTATCAAAAATTTGGTACAAAAAAAAATTGTGCATTGTGTACAAACTTCTATTTTAGCAAAATAACCAATCGTACTAGTAGTTTATTAAAAAAAAGAAAAAAAATTTTAGCCTCTATATTTGAAACATGAGAGTCCATCAGAATAAAAAATATTTCATTCTACCAAAAAAAAAACTTCATGTACACTCTGTACATAAATTTGTACATCCGATGTAAAAAATTCAGCCTGGAAATTAATTTCTAACCCAATAGTACAATAGTACAATAGTACAATCGTACTAAACTTCATGTTGCCCAAGTTAAATTTATTTAACTGTCGTGTTTTAAAAAATTGAATAATATAAAACCAAATTAAATAAAGCTTAATTGTACAAAGTTGCTTGTGTATAAAAGATTACATAAAGAAATTGAAATACATTGTTTCATATAGCATAAAGTGCATAAAGTATATAAAAGTAGAAAGGAGTCAGCAGTACTTAAAAAATGCACATAAAAGATTATATAGAAGAAGTATAAACTGCATAAAGCACATAAATGTCGATGATGCCTGTAATATCCTATTTAACAATTCATGAATTACTTCCTAGTAGAAGCACATTTTTATCCAAAAATATCTGTCCACATAAAGAATAGCGAGCATATTCCAGTCAAAAATATTTTTCTATTTTTTTCCATTGAAAAGGATTGTAAGACAGATTAAAATGCATAAATGCTAAAAATGACATGTTCAACAAATTAACTAAAAAAATGGATTTCATCAGGTCATCTCTGAACAGAAGTTTATCTGTGAACATAATAAACACTACTGATTTGTCGAAAACATTTGACAAAATCCCGCATAAAACTTAAGAAATATGGTTTTACTGATATGACTAGCTTCTGGGTAAGTAATTTTCTGCGCGAAAGGAGACACAGTTATCTGAGTTCATTCATGTAAAATTGGTTAGAAGTCAAGATTCAGTATTTGGACCTCTCAGATTTATATATTGAAAAATTCAGTATATTGCATATATTGGCTCAAAAAATCCTTTCTTGAAAAAATTGGTTCGATTTAGTCCTAAAATTTGTTCTCAAAATCCCAAAAAATAATAAAAATGGGGAAAAGATATTTCAATATATTAGAAAATAACAAGAAATCCATCAAATGGTTGAATATTCAAGAGTAATGGATATTGAATTTTATCTTTTTTTAATTTTTTATAAATAAATCCTTTTGCTGTTAGGGCTTTTTTTTCAAATTTTTATTTAAAAATGTTAAAGAGAAAAAAAAGCCTGCCAAATTACAAAAAGCACTTTATTTTTTAAAGGAAAAGAAGGACCAAACTGGACCAAACCCAAACTATATTTATAATAAATAAACAGGGTTGTTCAAAATGAAAATTAAGGAAATTTTTTTCAATTTTGAAATAAGATTCAAGATAAGAAATTTAAATAAAGATGGAAAAGCAAGAATAATATTAGAGTAAAAATTACACTAATTTCAATCAATCCCGATTTATAGCCAAAAATTTCGAAACTTTCTATTGAAGAATTTTGCATGATTTCTGTATTCAAGAGTAAATATTTAGCTGATACGTATGAATCTGGATAATCAACGACTTGACTTTCTTCCATGTCTAAACAAAAAATATTTTTGATTCAAAATTAAATCTTAAAATAATTTTTACTTTGACCAAGCAAAACTGATTCATTTCCATCAAAATTTACTTCAATATTTAGATCATTTCTATCAGTTGCTAATTTAATTTTGCATTTGATAGTAAAATCAATTGCATGGTTTGGATCAGAGCAGATCAGATCCCAGTTTTCTTCTAAATTTATTTGTTTACCAAAGAATATAGAAAAAAATACATTAAAATTACGTGGGCTTCCCAGCACACAAAGGACAAAGAATAAAGCGAAAATTTTCCAAAACATTTTCATTTATGTTTTTTTAAGATTTTTCTCAGAAATATATGTCTAAAACATTTGATTATGTAAAAAATCAAAAGTCAATTAAGTTAATTCACTTAATAGCTGTAGCAAATAAAAACTAGGCAAAAACAATTAAAAAATTTGGCCAAATACTGCAAATAAATAAATGATTTAAATCTCAAGGGATTCAAAAGTTTTTTTCATTTCCTTCAATAATTATAAAAATTGCCTTGTAACTTAAAATCTATTTAAATTGATGAAATGTAAAATGTCAAAAAATTTAATTTAAAATAATATTGCAATATCCTAATTCTATTTCGTTTTTTCTCTAAACATTTATGAAATTAAAATTTCAAACATATCAATTAAAATTTCAGCTAAAAAAAAAATTCTAGAAAAAAAATTTTCAATAATTAAGAAACACAAATTAAAATTTTATCGAAAAATATTGTAAAACCATTAGTTTTACGTTGGCTGGCCACTAAACGGTCCGAAAAAAATTTTTTAGCGAAATTTAATTTTTTTCTCTAAGTTTTTCTAATTTTTTTTTCAATAAATTAAAGATAAAAGATTAAATTCATTTTTTTGATTAAATCAAAAATTTATGATGGTCGGCCGTTCGGCTAGTTCTTCAGTTTAAGAATAATCAATATAGTTCAGTTCGACAGAGTTTAAGTTTTTATCAATTTTCAATTAGCTATTTTTGTTTACAAAAAATAAAATTCTCAATTTAATAGCGTTTTGCATTTGAATTTTTTTAATTGAAAATTGATCTAAACTTTACTATGCCATCAATTGGTATCTTACAATATTGAACAAAATTGAATTTCGCTTGAAATATACTATTTTAAATTGACTATCGAGTTGTTTTTGATTGTTCAATTCTAAAAGAAATTTGATGATACTGAGAACCGGGTTGATGGTTTAAGTAATCTGATTAATTTTATTCTGCGTTTTCACTTAGAAAATGAAAACGAATGGAACAAATGTATGCAAATGGATAATTTGAGTTTTAATTTCAAAATTAAAACTTATATTTCTATCATCAAATAGCACACATTTTAAACTACTACTGATTTTACAATCCTTTCAAAAAATATATTTATAATGTACGCTAAACAAAAAATTTATATCCTTATTGTATTAATTTAATGTTTAAAACGAGCCATCAAAATTCACTTAATTTTGTGAAATTTATTACAAAAAAACAGAAAAAAATATTAAAAATTCTTATAATATTTTTTTTTTAAATTTAAACTTGGAGTGTAGAACTAATCTAAAAAATCATAAAAAAGCCATATCTAGCGTTCACTGCAGCTGCAAAATCGCTTCTAATTTTACCACAACACACTCTCTCTCTCTGGACATTGATGCTTTTTTTTCATAATCCCATGACTGGTCTTTTAATTACTGATCTTTTCACCATATTTCTTACCTCGACTACATTTTCTAATCCATTTATTAATTTGTACATTTCAATCAAATCCCCTCACTCTTTTTTTCACTTGTATGTATTCTCAACGCTTGCTTTAGCAAATACCCTACTCGTTTTAGCAATTGCACTCTTCACTTGGTGAGTACACTTTAGACTCCTAAATCTCTCTCAGATTCTGTGATTGTCATTACATTCGAGCTTGTATCTTCACTTTAGAACGCAAATTTATGCCTTGAATTTAGTCTGGCAAATACATTATTTACACTTAAAAGCTCATAGTCCAATACGTTACACGTATATCCATTGAAACATTGAATCCAAATCTTCATTTAACTACGCGCTTTCATTAACTATGTCTGACATTGTTGGTATATCAGTGGATTGTTTTGGAAAACAGAATGAACCTGTTATTTAACAACTCCATAAAAAATTTTATCAAAGTGACATTCGTATAAATAAAGGTAAGATTTCATTTTACGCCTCATTTTACGCCTCATTTTACGCCTATCCTATTATCTGCTGAACTACAGTGGAAAGAGAAAGACAAATGGCCGAATGGCATTAACTATTTCTAAGAAATTTTATTTAACCTTTTAATTAAGAAATTTTTGTTAAAATCAAATTTAGGAAAATAATTAAAATTGTTTCGAATTTTCTCAATAATATTAAATGACTTTTAAATGGAAAATTTAAAAAAAATGTAAGCATTTAAAAATATTGGATGCTTATTTAAATATAGTTATTTAAAAGCTATTAAAAATCTAAAATAAAATTCTAAAATAAATAAACAAAATTTTAAAATAAATAATTAATTTTTTTAGCTAAATTTTGTTTAATTACTATTTTAATTATTTAAGAAAACTTGATAAAACTCTTTTGCAAAAAAAGAATTCATTTTATTTGTTTAAAAAATAAAATACAATAAATTTAGAAAAAAGCTTATTAATATGAAACATTTGACGACAATTAAATGCTTTCAAATTAAATTATTGCTAAATTAAGATAGCAATGAAAAATCGATTAACACATAATTAATTAAATTAAGGGTTATTTGCTCAAATAATTTAAAAGAAATAAAAAGCAAACAAAATTTTTTTTTATTTGTCTTTATTTATTTTTAATTTATTTAGGTCTAAAAGTGTAAAGGAGAATGTCGGATAACAGTATTAATTTTTATACTGTATTGATAACAGTGCAACTTAATCTTTAATCTTGAAATTGACACGATTCGAAAATACATTACTTTTGGTTCATATAAGCTTAAGCAATGCTTTGGCTATTTATTTCAAAACAACAGGTTAATATAAATTCAAAATATATGAGAAAGAGTTATTTGAAGATAATTTCAGTAAAATTAATACGATAGAGACAGAGATACGCTCAAGAGTATAAAGTGTTATTTAAATGCCCAACTTGAATGATTATAAAACTTTGGCAAATTTTAGCAACTTTGATGAAAATGTATCTTTCTTTTGAGTCAGAAATTAACAAATAAAGAATTTTGATAAAAGAAATTTTTAATATTTAATGACTTGAGGAATTTTTCGACCCATTTTATTTTACTTGTTTTTTTACTTTTTTTCAAATAGAATACAATAAAATAAAATTTTTTTGTAATAAAAATTTAATAAATTTATAAAATAAGACTAATATCAATCCCAATGGGGTTAATTGAACATAAAAAAAAATAATTAAAATTGAGTTAAAATATGTAAAAATTTTGTATTGTAAATCAAATGTTAATTTTTTCTATGTAATGATATGTCCCTCTTTTATCAATTATATTTTTTTTTTATAAAAAAAATAAATACCTAATTATTTCTAATTAAGTTTCTAGATGGTCAGAGGTACTGAGTGAAGTTCTGCAAGAATCTGAAATTGGTTCTCGGTCTTCTTTTTGTACATAACTGACCTACCTGACTGCGTTTCAAATAGAATGGAATTGTATGCAGACGACTCAAAAATTCTTGGAAAAGTTAATAAAGTTAATGAGAGTGCGAAGTTACAACAAGTACAGAAGAAAGACTGTGGGTAAGATTATATACATTCATGGTGAGACACTATCTTAAAGTTCAAATAAATTAATTCTCATTTAAATATAATTCTTTAGAAAATAATTTAGGAAAATGAGAAAGCTTTTTCCAGGGCAGGTTCTGAATTGGAACATCTTCTTTTCAGCCCTCATGATTTGAATATGATGAAGGTTTATTTATAATTTGAGTACTGGGTTTAAATTATTAATTTAATTTACGCAGAAAATTCGGTGTTTTAAGGATTGTTGATGAAATCAGATTAATTCTTTTAGATTTCATTTCAAAAAAAGTAATTTTGTGTAATTAATTGATTATTATTATTTTGATTTTATATTACCAGAAATTTCAATAAGAAGAAAATTATTTTGCCTGATCAATCTCTTTATTTTTGATTTATCAAGAAAACTAAATAAAATTTTGTAAAAAAAAATCATTTTATTTTTAAATTTAATTAAAGTGTAAATGATCCAAGCTATTATGTAAAAAAATAATAAAAGATGAAAATTAAGGATTTTAGCGAATAAAAATTTTGAAGCTCTCACTTTTATTCGAATAATTTTGTGCTTCGAATTGTTAAATATCACAAAGCTAAATAATAATAATAAAAAAACTAGAATTTAAGACAAATCATTCACACAAATGTTATCACTAGGTTATTTAACAAAAAGAATATATGTATACTCAATGAAAAATCGATTTAGAAATTAACCATCAAACTATATTTTACAGTATTTGACACATTTCGGGCTCTTAGTTGTTTTGTTGAACTGAAAAAACAAGCGGTCATAACATTATGAACCCAGAAAACTCTAAATTTTTAATTTTTCATATATTTTAATTTTTTTAATTTTTACATAGCATAATTTAAAAAAAAAAGAGAATAAAAAAATTCGTTGTCTAGAATTAACTTAAATTAACAATTTTGATTTCGTTTTACATATTTAGCCAAAAGTCATATTTTTTGGGTCTTAAGTATTGGATACACTACTGCTGTGACTTCGATTGCCAGTGCTTCCTTGAGAACTTTTTCCAAGCAACGAATCTAAAAAAAATTAGTAAACAATTTTTATTTTTTTTTAATTTAATTTTTTTAAAGTTAAGAGCTTATTTAATATTAGAATTATAGTTGAAATTTTTTTACTTAACATTCAAATTTTATCCAGCCATAATAAGAAAATGATAAAACTTTTTCAAATTATTAATTGACTGCTTTTTTAATCTAGTATCTAATTTAAATTATTATTTCAAGTTTTAATTTTAGAAGTAAAAATCATAAAAACATGCTTTTAAAATCTAATAATTAATATATTTCTTTTAATGTTTAAAATTTTCAAAAACATAAATTATAAAAATCAAAAAGAGAATAAAACATAAAATTGATAAAAAAAATTTAATTAATAAGAATCAGGCGAAAATTAGACTTGGTCTTGGTTCAAGAATTTAGCAACCAAACAGACCTTAAAAAATTTATTTCATCTTCATATTACGCAGCCTCCGATCATTCAAATCAAAATAATTGTACTCATCTAATGAAAGTAACTACAAAATATTTTCTAAATACATTTTTATCTTAAGATATTAAAATTAATCTTTAATTTAATTCAAATATTAGTAAAGCGTATATTATTACATGTTATATTAAATTAAAAGCTTATTTTTTTAAATCATTGATAAGATCGAATTCTAAACTCATTTTTTTTAAAGTTAACTGTGAACCTATTTCAATAGTGCATTAAAAAATTGATCTTATCAATGTATTGAGAAGATATTTTTTAAGTCTACATATAATGTAAAGCGTGTTACAATAAAATTATTTAAATTAAATTAAAGTTTAATTATAATATCTGATCTTCAACTTCAAGATGTTTTTTTTTAAATATATATTTTTTGTAAGTAAGAAAAACGATCTTTTTGACAGATATTTTCAATTTATTTAAATTTTATATAAATTAAAAAAACGCACTTTATTAATTTATTTTTAAATCCATAAAAATTAATCATCTTATCCTTTCAAGCGATGTTAAAAAACATTAAATTTGAAAAATAAAAATTCCGTAATTTCTGAAAAAGAAAAAAATATTAAAATTTTAAATGCTAATTTTTTAATTTCGATAACTATTTTAACCATGTTAGATTTTTATTTTCTATCATTTTTTTGTTTTCTTAATGCTAATATGATTTTGTTAGATCAATAGGCATTTTTCTATATGCTTCATTTTACATATTTCTAATGCATTAATTAATAAAGTCGCTTAGATTAAATAGGATTTGTGAAGTTTGGTACAAAATAAAATATAGAACAAAAATTAAATGCTTAGAGCTTATAGCTTTTTTTCGAAAGGTTTTGAATAATTCTCCAAATGTAACAAAAAGTGCAACATTTAAAGTTGTATCACTACCAAAGTCTACTAATGATGTACAGACTCACTGCAAAATGCACTGCACTAAATTTTTTCAATATTTAAATTATGTAAAATTATAAGAGTTTTTTACTTAAGTGTTCTTAATACTGAAATCTCAGATCATTTTTGTTTTTTATTAAATCAGAAAACTAAAATCATGAATATTAAAATTAATTTTTAACATTTTATTCTGTTCTATTGTATTAAATTTCACAAAAACGATTAAAAAACTTGAAAATAAAATTTTTTTCTAAAAATATCAAAAGAAAATTTGAATTTTTTTGTTTTAGTTTTTTTAGAAAACATTGAAAACTAATATCGAGTGTCGATATACATGGACATCATGCATCAATTAATAGTTATAATAAATAATTTGACTAACATAATAAAATCTAAATTAGTAAAAAAAAAAATTAACAATTAAAAAAATTAAAAAATTATTAAAGTGAAAGTATTTTAGAAATATTTTTAATTAAACAGTTTAATAATTCCGAATATCTGTCTAAGAAATAAAGAGGGTTGAACAACCGAAGGTGACAAAGAAATAAAAATTTTTTTAAATTATTTTTTTTTTCAAAATACTTGTTTTTGAATGAAATCTAAATTTCTAATTAATAAAGTCATTATTTTTAGAATTCTATTACATTTTAATTTTCAAAATTTCCAAGATCTTATGAATTCACAGATCTCTTTGTTTAAAAAAATTAATATTGTAAAAAAAACCAGCTTATTGGTGATAATTTTTGAATTTGGAAGAGACACCTAATTTATAATATTTCATGATCTATGCTATTTTTAATTAATTAAATTAGATACATTACAATATAAAAATTTCAACCTAATAAATTAGATACTAAAAAATTTATAAATGAACTTGAAATTGATCTATTTAGCATTTAAAAGCTATAATATTTTTAATAACCATAGCACCTTTTTAATTTTCAAGTTCACTTGAATTCGAATTGAAAAAACTAATTACCATTGTACAAAACTGAATTTGTTTTCAAATTATTTGGTATAGATGGCGCTAAGCTATCAGTATTGTTTGTATTTCCATTTTGATTGCTTGTATTGACCGATGAGTTGAGCGAATTTGGTGAATGAAGAATAGACGACGATGACGAAGAAGACGAAGAGAGTGACGAGGATTTGGCTTGAGTTTGAATATTGGGAAGTTGATGGGCTGAATTTGGCGAATTGTTTGATTTATTGAGCGTAGGACTTGAGGGCATTTTTAATGAGGCGTTTTCTTTGGCAAATCCGAATTCCTCAAGTCCACGCACTACATGCCTGAAATTTGTCGGTGCGGATATTTCATTTTTGGTTATTTGCCTCATCCCGCTAGAGGACTGTGACTTTTTTGGCGGAGGATGATAGTTTTGATGCACTGAATTACTCTCATTTAGGGAAATGTTCACCAGACGGCTTGTACCGGACAGTGGCGGAAGTCCATTTGAATTTTCGCCGGTCATTAGAGTTTTTCCATCATTTGGACCGATGTGCTGTATGTGCTGAAAATTAATCGGGCCCGATATAAGCGATTTACGTGAGTTACCCGAAGTTGACGCACTTGAACTCGAATAATTGAGAGCTGTTGAGCCCTGATGTCCTGTGTTGTTAATTAAAGTGTTATTATTATTTATGGTGGTATTTGCCAGAGATAGATAAGTTTCTTCGTTGCGATTTAGCGAGCTTTTGCGAAATTTACTTTTTATTAAGGATCTATTCCGAGGTGCTATAGATATTATGTTATCTTTTTAATTAGCATTAATCAATTTTTTTATTCAATGAGCTTAAATAAATTTTGTTTAGCTTACCTTCACCTATTTGTTTAAAATGTATTAAACTTATTGCATCTTGTGATTCGACTGAGATAGCCAGAGAACCGGATCGGTCCAGTGGTTTTGTCTAGAAAAAAAATTAAATTAGATTTTTGTTTGCATTTTTTTTTTCTACTTTTGAAAATTGCAGAATTTGAATCCATTCTCCTTTGGCGACATTGAATACATCGATCCCACGTTCACAAAAACACATCAAATAGGGATCTTTGTAGGCCACATACAATGGTCTGCTAGGCCACATTATCTCTTCCATTCGACTTCGACGTCCGCTTATATTAACATATATTCCTAAATCTAAAATTAAAAATATAAAATCAAAACCCAATTATACAAAATAGATTAAAAATATAATTTGTTTATTTTTATTTATTTTTACTCAAAAATGTCGACAAAATCAATTTTATGATGAAATTTTGGTATCAAAATTAAAAAAAAAGAACTTCAAAAAAAATAAGCGTTTTTTTTAAGTTTTTTTTATGTTAAAAATAATTTTTCAAGAATTATTTTTGAATACTACAATTTTTTAATAAAAAAAAAAAAACATTTTTATTAAATTTAAAACAAAATTTTATTTATTTATTTAGCGCCTTGAAGGTGAGGAAAACAAATTTTAAAAATTTAATAAGAAAGACAAAGTTTTTTTATAAAATAAAAAGCACAATCGGCAGAACGCCAATATCTGTACCACAAGCCAATTTAATGTATTAGATACTAAAAATTTCATAATTTAATAGTTATTTTCTGTATTTGATTGCTCAAGCTTTAAATTTTCAATGAGTTTTACAATTTTACATAGCAACTAATACTTGTTTTTAAGTATAGATCGTCATGCTGAAACTTATTTTCAGATGTCAGATGCTAGTATATCATAAAATAATTTTTATGGCACAGTCGAAGTAGCTAAACCTTTTTAAACAGCAAAAGAGGATCAGAAAGAGCTTTTAATTATTTGCATGATGATCAGTCTTTAAAAGAATTCTGGGGCAAATTGCATGAATTCCAACCAAGTTTTACTGTAAAAAAAAAATTTTGGTTTTAATTTCACAAAAAATTTTAGAATAATTGATATATTAAGATTAAATATTTTAACTTTATTTAGGCACTTGATCAAAAACCCAATTTTGAAATTAAAATAATCTTAATAAGTGATAATAAATCACTGCTGAAATATAATTGATTCTAAAGTAAATCTGAATGAAGAATTCTAAAATGAAATGCATGTTTTTTTTTACCTCATAAAAAACATACATTTCTCAAGTTTACCAAATAATTTTTCATTTTTGTGAAAAATTGCACAAAAAATCTAAAAATATGAAAATGTAAAAATGTAAAATTATTTTCATTTTGCCTCAAAAACACTCATTCTAGTTTTAATATCAAAGTCAAAATGGATTTTTTTTAAATAAATTTTAAAGTCAAGTGTCTAAAATTGGCTCAAAATTTTTGCTGTATTTTTTAAGCTGAGTCATAATATTTTTAGCTTTTATAAAGGTTTAATATTTTTGATTTTAGCATCTTTGTAATTCTAAAGTTTTAAGACATATATGTTAGAATAAACAAAATTTAATGCTCTTCGAGTCTAAATGTTCCTAAGTGTTTCTCATGTTTTGACAGAATTTTATATTCAACCTCACATTGCTATTCTATTTACATAGAAAACTACTTTAAAATGAACCGCTTTCAGACAGATCATTACTTGTGATGAGAATCGGATTCATTTTCGAAAATATGATAACATAAATCAATGGTGGGTACTATCTCAACTAACACGGCCAAAATAAGAAAAAAAATTTCAAATTGTATAAAAAAAATTGTTAAAATAAAATGTTAGACTTACTCTCAAAAACAAGAAGGAACTCTTCAGGCGTGATTTGAACAGCCATTAGAGCATTAATCGGATTATCAGTTAGAAAATTGAGCGATGGATCTTTGTCTGGTTGATTTAGCGCAATGGGGGCGCTTTCTTGAGCAATTGAATAAAGCGCAAATTCGGACTGAAAGCCTATACACAATTGACTGTTTATTATCTGAATGGACTGCACATTCATAGTGAGCTCAATTTCGCGCAACTTTTTAACTTTTGGTCTTGACGTTAGACAACTAATTTCATAGATAAGCACAGATTTTTTCACTGCCACACACAACAAGGTGTTGCTCATCGAAGTGTATGAACCGGATGACGAAACAGAACTGGACGTAGCAGTCGAACTAGTGCTTAATGTTTGCTCACTATTGGTCAACTTGCCCAAACAGAACATGCTACATCCTTTAGTCTCTTCTATTTTTACTACTTCAACATTCATGTTTTCAATTATCATTGTGGGAAATAGAAAAATTTGGTGATTTTTTCCCGAAATGGCCACTATTAAATTGGCCGTTCGGCAAACGTCAATAGAAAATGTTCGCTTATCATGAAACCTGGTTATAGTACAATCAATTTTAAGGTTTAATTTTTCGATGCCATCATCACTGGCCACCAATATTCTCTCATTATCAAACACACATGCCGAATTTACATTTCTAATACTACTAGCATCACATATCTCTCGGGCTTCTATTTTATTAAAATTTGAAATGTTTGGATCCGAGGACAGCTTAGCTGCTTGCACAAGACGTTCATTCAGCTCTTTTAGCACACTTATCCAATGTGAACGGTCTTTTTCGTCTTTGGCACAAAATAAAAATTTTTGTCTACATGGCGGTGTTTTAAGCTTGGACACACTTATTATAAAAATGCATGGCAAATCGCGTTTATTCGCGTGTATCACGTCCGACTCGGACACAGTGTTTACTGAGAATAAAGGATCGCGTATGTCTACTATTAGCACAGGATTTAGAGTTGGTTTTTGATCAGTCAATGGACAAACAAATAAGCGAGCATCGGACAAAAATACATGGTGTTCAATCCAGCCTTTTTTGACGCCACCAGCTTTCGGTATTTTCAAATGACCCTCCATGAGAGTTCCGATACCGCGGGTAAAATCAATGCCCTTCAATTTAAGACGCTGGTTTATGCTCAATGGACAATTGTATGGTAAATTTTGTCTACACTTTGGATGACACTTGAAACCACATTCTTTCTTATTGCATCGTATGGCTTGTCTTGTCAATCCGTACATAATTGCACAGCAGTACTCGCACCGTTCAATTGTATTAAATGAAATTGTCTCAAATTTGTGCTCACTAATCTGAACTGTTTCAATATGTGCGCTAGATGAATTAGTTGAATTAGTTCGTTGAGTGTTTGTTTGAGGACCGATTGTTTCCTCTTGAATCAACTTGCTTGGCTCATTTATTGTTTCGTTTGAATATACCGAGTCAGTCATGTTTATTGTTAGAGATTTTTGCTCGGTGTTGACATTCAAACTTCGAAGATCCTTGATTTCATTTTTGTAATGGGCTATTTCCATGCGCATGTCTTGAATTTGATTTTGTAGTTCGTTTATTTTGGTCTGTTTCTGATCCAGCTCTTGTTTAAGCAGAGCGTTCTCGTTGGCATATTGCTGTTTTACTTGGATTTCTTTTTCTAGCGTGACCTGTAGACTTTGTACATTGATGCGGTCGCGTTTTTCTGAGCACCGGTTCTTCCAACCCGGCGGATTGGCCATTAGTCCGTTGGCGCCTGTGGTCTGCATCTTCAGATTGTCCACCTCTTCAATTAATTTTGAGGCAAGCGAGCGTAAATGACCGCGAACCATTTTCTCATCGTTGAGCATTGTCAAAATTTCGTTCATTTGAATGTCGTATTTGTTCATTGCTTGCTTGGTCTCGTTAAACTGGTTCATTTCTTCCTCCAACGAATGTTTTTCCAATTTTAATCGGTTAATTATATTGTTAAGCTTAAAACAAACAATTTAGATAAAAATTTAAACTAGAGGAAGCACCTAAAACGGGATGTTTATAGCAAATATTCTAATTTTTTTTCAATTATTTGGCTATATAGAAAAAATTTTTTTATTAATAATTTTACTTAAAAAATTAGTCTTTTATTTCAATAAAAACAATAAAGCTTGCTGGTCATTATTTTTTTGTGAATAATTTTTAAAAAAAACAAGATTTTAATTTTTTTTATTTAAAAAAAAAAATAATTTAGATTTTTTCAAATTTTCCCTAGACTTAAAACAGCAATTTATTTTATTAGTAAAAAATAACAAAATTTTTTTTTATAAACGCATCATATTTTTTTAAAACATATGCGCTTTATTTTATATTTTCATGCTAAAATTATTTATCTATAAGAATTTTATAATTTTAAGCGATTGCTTTAACTTGATATTTAGAATCGCGGTCAATTAACCACTTTAAACGACACCAATGAATTTTATCAGCTTTTTTATAGTCTTTTGTTTCAATATATGAGCAAATTCTCTCTTAAATCTTTTACTCTGAAATCCCTAAAATTAAATTTTGCTTTTATTTTTCCAAGACATTTTAAATTTTTTTTTATAATTTCAATAAAAATCAATCAAAAGTAAAATGATTTTTGTTTTTCCAATTAACTTTAAAAAACTAAACGGACATTTTTGGTTTCAAACTCATAAAGGGCACATCATATCAACATATTGTAAATAAATAAGCCAAAAAACTAGGCCATCTTCATTTTTTAAAATTATTATCGTTTTCAAAGTCGTCATTTCACTTTTTCATCAATTTAATTGATAAAAGCAATCAATATTTTTATCAAATAAATAGTCGCCTAGCTGGACATGATAAACTAAATGATTTCTTTTAAATTATTAATCACTCATAAAAAACCTTTATAAATTCTATCATATATCATATATGAATGTTTCTCTGCTCTAGCAAAAAATAGTAAAATTTTCAATTGCTCTTTTTCATGAAAAGCAAGAACTTGAAATTTTACTCAAAAAATTTGAAAAAAAAAACTAGCAAACGTAAAAACAGAGCTAGTCAACATTGACTTAGAAATAAAATTTGAAAGTCTAACTAAAATCTTACTTTGACTTTTGACCAACTCTATTTTAAATTTTTTTTTTTGTAAAACTAAAATTTAATTTATGTATTTAAATTAAAAATTGCTTTGGTTGGGAATAGCTCTGGATAGAAAATTTGACTTAAATTTTTCCTTTTATATAAGAGCTTTAGAAAAAAAAAAGAAAAGTTAAATTTAATTTTATACATTTTTTTAAAATTTTTTGTGATATAAATTAAAAATATGAAATTGATGACATAATGTGCAACCATCGATTTCCATCGAAACCACCATCATTAAAATGATCAAATTTTGAGACATCAGCTAACCACTTATTAGACTACGAAGTGTATACTACCCTTATAAGATAATGAGACTGATTTTCGCTTTATTTACATTTCTAATGATCTAGGGCACATCAAAATTATTTTGTTTTTATTCTATTTTAATTAGAAAATCATTTTAATTTAAAATGTTTACAAATTCTATGAAAATTCAGTTTTTTTTTATAATACTAAATTGGCATAATATAATTCAATTTAAATATTCATCATAACCATGCAAAAATACCAAAAATTCCAATATTTATCAAAACCTGTTTTTAATGGAACAAATTAGGAAAAAATACTTTAAATTTATTTTAATTTTAAAATTTTAAATTAATAGAATCTATCGTTCAAATGATCACAAAATTTAATTCTAGAAAGAGACAAAAATTTTAAGAAATTTGTAGAACTATTTGAATAATTTAAAGTAAAGAATCATCATGAATCCAATATTAAAAATCTATAAATATATCAGTACGTTTGGGTAATTTAAACTATGTATCCAATGCACTTAAGCTATCATTTTTCAAATTAATTAATCATTTATTAAAAAAGGTAAAATATAAAAAAAATTTTTGTTTTTGATGCAATGAAATTCTAGAATCAAAATTTTTCACTTAGCAAATAGACACTAAAATTTGTACTTTAAAATAGAAAAAAAAAACTTGTTTTGATAGATTTAGATTTAGGTATTCTCATTTAAAATTATTTTTGTCTTAAAGCATTAAATAAAATACTTAAAAACAAAACTTAATTGGAAAAAACAATCTAATTAAATATTTAACAAAGAATAATATTAAAAAATAAGGATTTAATTAAATTAATTTAATTGCGATGATTGCAGTTTCAAAGTTGGTGGAAAAATCAATTTGTTATTGATTGAAATTATTAGAAAAAAAACTGCCTAAATTTTGGCTTATTCTTCTAGTCACTTTAGTTTACTTAGAATAAAAATCTCAAAATAAAATTATTTACTCAAATTTTAACAAATTTAAAAAATGATTTAACAGTTCAAATCGAAAAAATTCATAAAATTTGAATAATAAAAAATTTAATTTACGGCTTATTTAACAAGTTTTTAATCTAATCTGAAAATAAAAATCTGATCCGTTAAAAAGCTTCTAGACTTAGTCCTATTTTTAAATAAAAAAAAATGAAAAGTTATGAATCAAATATATCAGCAATTCAACAATTAAGCAAAAAAAATACCTTTTCATTTTCTTCAAGATGCTTTTTGTTTTCATTTTTTAAAAAATTGATTTCTTTGTCTTTGGCTTGAACAGTTTCTTTTATTTGCTCTTCAAATTTAGAATTATTCTCTTTGATTTGAGCCGAATTACGCTCTTTAATAGCCTGAATGTCATTCAGCAAATTCGTATTGATCCCTTTTAATTGACTTATTTCGTTTTCGCACAATTCCAAATTTGATTTTACTAGATTTAGATCTAAGCTCAGCTGATTATTAAGCTCTGTTAAAGCGGACTCTTGGTCTGTTTTGTCCGGACCAGTCTCATCGGATAATTGTTTCATAAAGTCTTTTTTTTCATTCTCCATTGTGACTACAATTTCACTTAAATTTTGCATTTTAAGTCTCAATTCTTCGATTTGGCGGTCTTTTTTTTCCAAATCGTATTTCGAATCATCAAGTTCTTTTTTAATATTCAAAATTTCGTCTTCCTTTTTTATCGATTCGTTTTGCAGTTTGACATTTTTTGACCTTAGCTCATCGAATTTTTCGTTTAGGTCAGTAAACTCTTGGACTACAAGTTTTCTCTGCTGCTGAGCATCTTGTAGGTCTTTGGCTTGAGTGCTCACTTGCTCTTTTAATTCAATTGCTTGCATGGTCAATTGTTCTTTTTCTATTTTAAGAGCGCGTACAGCTCGTTCTAAGTGCTTGTTCTTGTTTCTTTCTTCGACCTCGGACTGCTTGGTTGTTTCGTACAGATTTGTAATCTCGGCAAGCTGAGAAGTCAATTCGGAAATTTTTAACTTCAATTCGGACTCTGCATTTGAATCAACTTGATCTAATGGTTTAATTTCGTTGAATTTAGTAAGCAATTCTTGTTTCTCTGATTCTAGTTTTGTTATTTTGGATTCGTATTCACCGATTAGTGTGGCCGAGTTGGAATCGATGTGGATCGATTCGGTGGTTTTTGTGATGGTTATGGATGATGAGTCTGCTTTGGTTTCGCATACATTTTTTATTCTATCAAAATTGATGTAATCAAACAGAGAATGACAGTCGTTTAAGATGGTATTTTTTGTGTATGTGTAACCGATAAATGGAAGATGGTACCCTTTGAATGCAGCATTTTTGTTTGGCGGAAACGTTTCCTTAAATTTTAGATTAGAGTTTTTTTTAATGAAAAATTGAAAAAAATAAGGATTTTGCTATCAATTTTAGATTAAATAGTTTATAAAAATTAGAATTTTTAAAAAATTTTAAAAGTATCATATCATCAATCAATTTTTGGTTTTAATCGAATTCTTTTATAAATTAATCATCATAGAATAAAATTTTCATGTAGCAATAAAAATTTAGTTTAATTTTATTTAATTTTTTATTGGAAACTTTTTAATATTTAGTGTTTAGCGCTTAAATATTCTTAGCTTTAGAAAAAAAGTATTTTTGTGAAATTTGGTTCAATTGAACAGAACAAAATGTTAAAAATTTTAAGAATTTTTTAAAAGATTTTCAAATTTCTGTACAAACAACATGATGCATTGATTTTTTAAAGAACATTCTTCATTTTTTACTTCTTTCTGTAATTTTTGTTTATTTTATTATTTAATTAAGGTATTTTTTTAAATAAAAAAAAATACTGAGATTTTATTTCTAAAATAAAATTTTTTGAAATTCAAATTTATACAAAAAATCAAAGCTTTTGTAAATTTGTATTTTTTTTAGAATAATTGACATCAATTTAAACTAGACTAAATTTAATGCTATTTTATAAGCATTCAAATGATCAACAAGTTCGAATTTCGTGATCATTTGTTTTTTTTAGTTTATAGGATAATTTTAAGAGCTAAAGTACCGAAAAATATTTGTTTTGATGTCTTAAAAAAATATATTTTTTTACTTTTTATAACATTAAAATTGAAAATTTTGGGAATCAGTTGGCTTATGAGATCATTATTTTGCTATGTTTTTTTGTGGCACTCTCTCTTGTACCGCGTAAAAAAACAAATATTAACAGTAATTGAACTTTTCGAAAAATTTAAAATTAAAAAAAATTTTTCAAAAAAAAAAGAAGTAGCTAATAAAAGTTCAAAATTGGTAAAAAATTTTGATATTTTAAAACAGTTTTCTAAATTTCAGATTTTTATCTTATTTTCAAAAAAATATTATTTAAAAAATTGTTCTAGAAATTTAATTTAATTGAGTTGATAAATTTTTGGCTAGAAATAGTACCATTATTTAACGTTATATTCGATGGTATTAACTACAAAAGAAATGAGCTTAAAGTAAGTTTGACTTCTAAGTGTAGCGAGCAAACGTTTACCATATTTAGAAATTAAAGATTTATGAGATTCTTGTTCATTTTTGCTTGATAAATAATTATAAAATATAAAGACTATTGACTATTTATTAACCGATACATTTTATTTACTCTAGCATTTTGTCCCTGCATTTTTAGACGAAGCGCTTGAAATTAATTTGGAAAAAAAAAATATTTTTTTTTAAAGTGAAACTAATTTTGTAATATTTATCTTAATTTTATATAAAAAAACATTAAAAACAAATCCAATTTTTGTGAACTTGATTCATTTTTTCTTCATATTTTAGAAATTTTCTTAAACCCTATATTTTTTTTACAGATAGCCTTAAAAGATAATTAAAATTCAATTCATTTTTAGTAAAATATGTATTAGTTAGGTTAATGAATGGGTTCAGGCAAAAACAGGGCACTTCATTTCTGTGATGCAACAAAAAAAAGATTTTTAAATAAAAAGAATCACCTTAGCTCGACTATTTATCTAAGCAAAAAATAAAATAGAAAAGTAATCATATAATATAAACGAATACCTTTAGCTTAATTTCGTCGTCGGTATCAAAATTTGACGTATCGTAGGGGCTGCTAACTTCAGGTATATACGGAGGAGTCATGTTACGAATATTGTTCCAGTCGATGCCTTCAAAAAAAGGGTGATTTTTAAAGTCGTCCAGTCCATTCTTGCCTAAACGTTTGTCGTTGCTGCATATTAGTTGTTTTAAAAGACTTTTTGCTTCATCACTGACGGGCGGGTAGTCTGGATCGTCGTCTTTTGGTATCGAAAATTTGTTCTCATGATTCATTATTTTCCCGTACGTGTCTACCAAAGATTCGGCATAAAACGGTGTTTCACCATAAAGCATTTCGAACATCACTATTCCCAGACTCCACCAATCGCACTCAGAGCCGTATCGACCCTGGTTCTCTTCCATGGCTCTGAGAATTTCCGGAGAAATGTAATCGGGCGTGCCAACTGCCACGTTCGATTGCACAGTTCCGTCAGCAAACATTTTTAAACAAGAACCAAAATCGGCCAGACGAATGTGACCATTTACGTCCAGTAGAATATTATCCGGTTTGATATCTCGGTGTACATAGCCTAATTTGTGCAACGAGTCGATGGCCAACACTGTTTCGGCTAAGTAGAACTTGGCCATTTCTTCGGGCAATCGGTCGAATTTCGACAACAATGTAAGCAAATCGCCGCCACAATAATAATCCATCACCAGATACAAATTGTCGTTATCTTGGAACGCGTAATGTAATTTTGTTATCCATAATGGATTACCTTTGACAAGTACGTCTCTTTCTTCTCGGTAGCATGCTGTCTTTAAAAAATGATAAAGTTTATACGTTCTTTTTTTAGAAGAATTGAAAAATTTTGAAAAAAATTTATTCTTTAATTTACAATAGAAACAAGATAAATTTAAAATTTGGTTTTAATTTTTTAAAAAAATTCAAATTCTTTTAAATCCACTATCTTTTTTTTATTTGTACTACTGTTCAATCCAAGGCTATTTTAAATAAAATAAAGTTGAAAGAGTCAGAAAATTTTCGGTTTAATTATGCAGCAACCACATTTAGAATAGCGTTGGATACCGTCATTAGCCTCCTTTAAACAGCAAAAAAACTTTGTTGGCCGTTTTGATGGTCTTGTGGGAAAAAAAATCTTTTTAACAACCATCAAAATGGCCACATCATTTTTTGACGGTCCTATGGCCACCACTGACAATACCCAACACAAAATTTAGAAGTAAATTCTCAAAAATTGAATCAATTTTTAAAAAAGCACATCGTATTTTTTAGCTATTTGTTTGATAAATTATTGTTAAATTTAAAGATTTTTTTATTTTTCTAAAAAACAAAATAAATATTGAATATTTGAAAAATTTTACAAATAATTTTTTTGCATTTTACTAACAAAATAATCAAACTATTTGGACTCAATAAAAACATACTAAGAAGCTTTTTCATTGTTTAATTTTTATTTTATTTATTAAAACAAAAACCTCTTTAATTTTAAAATTAGCAACCTGCTTCAGTTAGATAATAATAGGGATGCTAAAATATCATTTGGAAATCAATTGGCTATTTATTTTATCACTTGAAAGTCCTTGAGGTTTTTAGACCCATTTTTAAAAAATTAAAACTTAAATTTTTTTTAATGAAATTAAAATTTTATTAAAAAATTAAGCATTTTTTTTAGACTAAATTTAGAATCTAAAATACTTAATTTGTCTTCATTAAGAATCTACTTTAAAATTTTTTTTTCATTTTAAGTAAATATCCAATATTAAGATTAATTTTGAGCATTTAGATTAACGCGTAATCTTTTTTCAATTTTTATATATTGAGTTTAGCATGAAAAACTTAATAGCTTAAAAAAAAAATTCAATAGTCTTTTTTAAATAGCGTAAATATTTGTTTTTTTTTTTTAATGCCGCCCTTAAACATCAAAAACCTGGTTTAGTGCTTCAAAAAATTGAATTTTTAAAGCTTATAATAGAAAAAATCAAATTTTATGATTCCGAAAGCTTACAAAATGGGGAAATTTTCAATTTTGATTTTGAATAAAGACGAAAATAATTATTCATGGCATCAAAACCAAATTTTTGAGGTTTTAGTGCGGCGTTAAAAAAAAATATTTACGATAATCTGTAAACCTTTGAAAATTTGTGCTATCCAAATCGGGTCCTAATTGAATAATTAAAGCACTTGACTGAAATAATATTTATTTCAACCAAAAAAGATAAAATAAAATAATAACAAAATGTATTAGGGAGACATTTTTTGCAAAGGTATACGGCAATTTTTGAGTTTAAAAAAAATTTAGTAATCCATTTTATTTAAATTATAAGTTAAACTAAAGCAAATTAGAAAATAATATTTAAATTTTTCGGAAAATTTCAGTAGTTTTTTTATCCTTTAATAGCTTTATGTTTATTTAAGAGCTTTATTTGACTTGTGTTACTCATTCGCTCTTGTTATCTATTTTATAAAATGTCCAAAATAATTTAAAATAATTTTAATTTTATCAAAATAAGCAAATGGTAAAATTTTAAGTCATCTCTAAAACAATTTTAGCTCCATTCTCAATGTATGATGATAATTAAAAAGAAATCAAATTATAAAATCATGGATTTCTATATCTAATAAAACAAATTAATCATTTAGTAATAAAATTTAGATGATATAACTTTTTATAAATGACGACTTTATTCAAAAATTTTTGACTTGCCATTAAATTAACTGACCATTAAATTAATAATTAAAATTTAACTAAATATATATTCAAATTTACTTGAAATATTTTTAAATTTTTTCTTTAAAAAAATGAATATAGACTAAAAAAATAGCTTCACCACTATCAAAATACCCAAGTTGTAACAAGATGTTCGAGACAAAATTAGGAATACACAAAACACACGTGAGAAAATGTAAAACAACACAAAATACCATCATAAAAGACTCGACTTAAAACTCTTTTTTTTTCTTATTCATTTAATCTCCTAATTTAATTTAAAAAAAAAATATATATAAATAATTCACAGACATAAAACTGTAAAAAACGGTTTGTTTCATCGATTGTGCCATTTATTAAAATAAACTAAACTAAAAATTAGAATATATTAGTCAAAATAGATGAAAATTCAAACCGATTAGATCACAATTTTTAAAAGACTTAACTGTAAAAACAAATTAAATAAGTCTATGAATGTTAAAGTAAATCAGAAAAAAAAACTGACTTAGGCTTCCTGGAACATAACTGATCATATAATTTCTGAAAAAATTTAAGGCATAGTCCAATTTTATTCGATTTAAAAAAAAATAAAATGTAAAAAAAAAATTTTGTACTTCTGCTCTTTTTAGAATCTCCCATTTGTTCAAAATTTTCATGGCATAAATATCGTCTGTGTTTTTCATTCGAACAAAAGCGACCTCGCCGAACGCGCCACGTCCAATCACCTTAATAATATCAAAGTCGTTTCGAGTCAGCCGCAATTGTCTGATTTTGTCGACGTATTGTTTGACAAAGTCTAGAAAACTGTTGATGTGTTTTTCTCGTCTAGGCGCCAAATTCAGACACTCGTCGTATAAGACTAGAAGCGCGTCCAGCAGACTCTCGGGGCTTAGTTTATTGATCGACGGTTCGACGTCGTCGTTGGACAGCACGAACCGCTCTATACTGTCCGAATCGTTGGTTAACATATTTAGCAATAACAAAAAAAAAGATTTTTTTTTAAATTTGACTGATATATTTAATTTATTTTTTTTTAGAAGCAATTATAATTAATTTTACATTTTATCTAAAAAAATAAAAAGGTGATTATGGCGTATGTGAGTAATATGAAGAGATATGGAAGAAAAATGCCTAGCAAGAGAAAAGATAAAGCTCCGTTATGTGCCCATCTGACCATTTGAAATCGAGAATGGATCGTGTTTGATTTCAATCAAATCTATTGTATGTATATAGATTAGAAATTATGAATTTGTTCTCATTTTTTTTCTCCATCTCTCTTTCTTTTTCTCTCTTGACTATAGCATTGAATTTAGTCTATGTTTATTGTTATATATTTTATGTATATTTCTAATTGAAGATAGACCTGGGTCTATTTATGTTGTCTTTAGATTAGTTTTGAATTATAATTTTGTTTATGATCAAGATAAGTTTTTCCTATGATGAATAGACTGGGTTAGTTGAGTGTAGTGATTAAAAGAGGGGAAGGGGGCTTTATTCGCTCAATCGACCGGAGCACGTTCGAAATCTATATTTGTGTAAAATTTCTCATTGTTATTCGAATTAGTATTGCTCTTAGCTGACGACTAGTCATCCGCGTGTGAACTCAAATAACCGATTTTATAATCCGTATGCTCAACATAATTTTTTATAAACAAATATGATTATTTTAAGAACCCTGTTCAATAAAAAAAGGCCAATTTATGAATAAAAATGCCTCATTAGCTTCAATAATCGAAAGCGGTTTTTTAAGGATAGGCCAGAAATTTTTAATTTAAAAAAAAATAGTACCATTTTGAATCAGACCCAGAAAAGCCAATATTTCAAGCAACAAATTTGTATCCAAATGAAATTAAGTGCAGAAAAAAATTATATTATCTTTTTTTCCCCAGTGTTTTTTTTTTTATTCTTGAAGAAAAAAATGCTAAAAATTTAAATAAAATATTTTTAAAATTTAGACAACCAAAAAAAATTCACTACCATAATCCCTTGTTCGATATTGCAGCCTGATTAACCGTAGCACAAATTTGACGTTTCCAAAGACATGTTTTAAAGCTTAGGTCAGCAAATAGTTGTTTAAAAGTCACAGCTCACAAGCAAATTCAAAGACTTTACAAAGTAATGACTTTATTTTACAAGTCTATAAATATTTATGATGAAAATAGTGTTGGGTACCGGCAATGACAGCCACTAGACTGCCAAAATTTTGTGTTTGCCGTTTTGATGTACAAAAACTGAATTTGAAAAATTTTTAAACGGCCACTGCTTTGCTTGTGAGCTGTGACTTTTCAACAACTCTTTGCAGACTCAAGCTTTAAAACATGTCTTTGGAGCATGAAAATAAGTATGTTCAAAGGCAAAAACTTGATTGCATATTAAACTGGGTATCAAACATTGCGAAATTAATAAAAATAAAACTTTAGCGAATTAAATTAAATAAAATTTTAACACTCTAAGGACCGGCTTTTTTTGTCAAAAAATTTGTTTTAATGTTACATTAGTTCCATAAAAGTCTGTAACATGAAAAAAACTAAATTTAAAAGATCATTTTCAAAGCTTTAAAATAAATATTAAAACATGTATATATGATTGATAGTTAATTAAAAAATTAAATTTGAATTTTTGAAAAAGTGTCAAAATGACATCGTCGGTCCTTTGAGTGTTAAAGGCTTGTAAATTAAAATCATTGCAAATTATCACCAAGTTATGACTTGTACTTAAATCAGACTTTTTTGGACGTTTTTTCATTACTATATTACAACTATGGTTCTGTATTAAAATAGAAGCTGTTAGTTAATTTATTTTATCCAGCGTTAAAGATTGGATCGAAAGAAAAAATAGAAAATGATCATTTTTGTTAAAATTTTCTAAAAATGTCTCAAGACTTAGAACTAAGAAATTTTTTTCCTTATTCACATAGTTGATTTATTCATCAAGCACTGTCTCATAATTGAAGATAACATAAGTTAAGTTTATTGAATTTTGACTAGTGATTTTTTTTATTTTATCAGTTTTAAATTATTTTTTTTAATTTAAATTTTAAATTAGAATAATAAATGAATAAAAAAAAAAGACGAATAATATTAAAAATTTTTATAAATTATTTAGTAAATATTGATTGTTAACATTATATTTATTTAATTTAACAGTTTAGCTACTTAACAAACGAAATGCATGAGTTAACTGAATTTATTAAAAGTGCTGCTAAGTACAATGTTAGACAGAATATTTTATTCAAGCTTGTAAATGGATCAAGCTTCTTGATTTTTAATTACTTTTTGAGGCTTTATTTGCGATTAGTACCAAGTTATTAAATTCGTTTAAGTGGATAAGAAGTTATTATTTAAACAAAATAATGGGAATATCCATTCTTTAGTCTCAAGAGATTTAAAGTGTAGGCAAGAGATAACATGGTAACTAGAGCTTAAGTAAAAGTGTTTTTAGATTTTATTTTTAATCAATGGTTATTTAAATTACTGACGGCTATTATCAATTCAAAATTTAACTTATGCCTGATTACTAAGTATTTTTTTAAATGCAAATTTAATTACAAATAATTGAGGATCTCAATTGATTTTTCTATTGTCAGTCATTATTTCCTCTTTTTTTATTGAAAATCTACTGCACACTATCACATACTTTTGATTTGTACCCACGCACCCGCAGTAAATTTTGAAAGAGAATTAAAAGATCTACAATTCAGACCCTTGATGACTAGACCAGTCTTACACAAATTACATTTAATTTTTCAAAAAACGCGTTTTTCCGGTGCCCCTGTCACTTTCTAGAAATTTAATTTCACTTTTTTGTCTAATATGACCTTAGTTTTTATTTAGTCTCTTGTTAATTTTTTTAATTGACTTATTTTAGTCATAAATTTTTTCATACAATTCTTTCTAGAAAAAAAGGAAGTATCTTTTTCAATTTGCCTTTTAAAACAGTAATAAATGTTTTTTTTTCTGTTCTTTAGAAAAAAAATTTCAAATATCTATGATCACAAGTCTTACAATTGCCGAAAATATCAATATGGTCAAATAAAGAGAATGTATGATTAATAAAAGGCAAATGAAAATTTTATCCTAAACCCTTTAAAATCTAAGACAAATGGCTTATTTTAGGTGGTTAAGACTTTTAAATAGAACAGAAATTTTCTTAATTAAGAAAAAAAGAGGCACTATACGCTAATTTTCTTTATTTGGAAAAAAAGAAAATATTCGACTCTATTTTTCAACCAGTTATATACTCAATAGAAAAATTGTTTTTTTTCAGAAAATTAAGAATAAAGAAGATTATCTTTTGTATATTCGTGTTTCTAACTAAATATTTTTAGATTAGAACAGCTTATAGCTAAAAAAATAAAATTTTAGATAGCTTTTAATCTAAAATTTTACAATTTAAAATGAATTAAACAGAAATAAATTTTACAAAAAATCCAAAATAATTTATTAAAAATTATTTTATTCAAACTTGAAAATATTTTATTTAAAACTGAAAACTTTTATTTTTTATATGAAATTTTTACTAAAGAATAAGCTTTCGAAAAAAAAGCACTTACTTTACACATAAATGGCATTTTGAAATTTAATACAAAAAAAGCAAACAAAGATATTTCCTTTTTGGTGGATTAAAATTAATGATAATGTAATATATTTAAAAAAATATTGCAACTTAGTGCATCTATATTGCTCATTTTTATAATAAATTCTTAATATTTATGTGCAAAAAAGACAACAAGTTCAATGAGATTCAATTTGAAAATTGATAAATAAGAGATTAAAGATTTTATTTGAGGTAAAATACTTAAACATAACTTGTTGCATTTGTTGAAATTTTTTCAAGGATATTTTATAGTTAATTTTAATTTATCAAAAAATATAATATTTTTGTTCAATTTGTATCAAATTTCGCAATATCTCCATAAACTGTATTATCAATCAAAAATATTTTTATTTTTTTTAACTGGAATAATAATTTAGCAATAAAATTTAAAAAAATCACAAATTCATCAGTTATTAATTAAAAAAAATCATCTAATCTGGTGGAATATCTTAGAAGTTGTTTGACCTGATGTTAATATGTCCTATAGTGGTTCATTAACAAAATATGAATTCAAAATAAATTTCTATTCTAAGATCAAACTTTCTTAAACAAAACAATACCAATAATTTGAATATTTAATAAAAATGGTTTCTAGATTTTTTTTAGGGAATATTTCCCTTTTTATTTTTTATCTTTGTCTATGATATTTATTTTTCCTGAAAAGAAATTTTATTGAAAATATAATAATAATAATAAGCTACAGCAGACTAACTGCGGAGCAATGCGATAAGTGCCTTGCTATGGTAGCTGTCTGATTTAACATAAACCTTAATAATGATAAAATATGTTAACAGTAAAAATTAATATTATTAGGAAAGATTCGAAAAGCTGAATGCAATGATATCACTCTTTAAAAAATATGATTAATATTTGGAATAGTCTACCTCAATACACTGTCAATTTTAAATCAATTAAAAACTTAACCATAGACAAATGGCTCAAAAAGAGTCTTACGTACTACCATCACCTGAAACGGCCGCTTTATTTTTTACTATTACTTTATTTTTAAAATTTAAATAATTATGAAAAAAGTGCTATTATTACCATGAATAAAATTAAAATATATTATTTATAATCTGAATTGCAATTCCTAGAATTCATTTAATATACTGCCAATTAGCATAAAAACCTTTAAAAAACAAAAAATCTATCTATTTTCTAGTTTAATCAGTTTGAGAAATCACTCAATAAAATTATAACGACAAATTCTTGCAGAAAATACGCTCTTTGATTAAAAGACAATCATACAGATAAACTCAAGCATACACCGATTTGTATTCTAGATTTTAAATTATTGAAGATTTACTTATTAAAAAAATAAGTCGATAAAAATTAATGATTATTTTCTTTTTTGTACTTTTGTTGGGATAAGACCTTCTAGAATATTTAATTTTTTAGGTTTTTTGAAATTATTTTATTTGTTTTAGAACAAGAGTTAATATTTACTAATCAAAATATAAGATTTCTTAAAAAACTAGGTTTTAATTTTTAATTTAATAGAAAAAATATTATATTAAATCGCTCTTTGAAATATAGGTATGCTCAATTGACAACTAATAATTTTTGAACTAAATACTTGACTTAAATATCAAGTAATTAATTACAAATAAAAAAGATCCATGTAAATTAAAATAAAAAGCACTATTGCTTTGTGTACTGATTTTGAAGAATTCGAAAAGCTCTTTATTAAATAATTACAAACATTTTTGAACACTTATTGCTTGAAATAATTAAGCTATTTAATTGAAAAAAACAGCTGGTATTATTGATGTCATCATTTTGAAGCTCTTAATGAAAATAAATAAAATTTTATTATCGCTGTTTATTACTTTCATATTTAATTGAGAAAAAGTAATTTTCTTTAATGGAAAATTTAGTTCTAAAATAATTATAAAAATTAAAATTATCAGTAAATTAATAAAAACAAAAAAATTTCTTAAAATTTTACTATAATTTTTTTCCTAATTTATCTTTTTGATCAAAAATTCCAACTCACTATAGAAAAAACTTGCTTATAAAATCAAAAAATAAATTGCAATAAGTTTAAATTAAAATCATATAAAAATAAATTTTAGCAGAGATTAATCGAATTTTAATAGATTTCTATTTTGTTTTGAGTTCTTTTTTCAATTATTTTAAACTGATGATTATAAAATTTAACACTAAAGCAAGTTTTGTTTTAAAATTTTTCTTATTTTTAAATAAATATGATTTTAAATAAAAAAATCACTATCCTACTTATAAAAAAAAATAAAATTAATTAATCAAAGCATTATTTAAGTTTAAAATAAAACAAAATGAAAAAAACTTATTAAATATTACAATAATCTTTTGATAACTTTAAAATTTTTTTCTTATTTATCATCAGAATTTCACTCTTAAAATTTGGTGTATTTTGAATTATATGAAAAAACCTAAGCTTGACTAAACATTAAATTATGAAGAATCGAAATCCAAACATTGTAAATCCTTCAAATAACATTGAACAAAAAAAAAGAATCAGCTTTTCTAAATCTCAAAATAAGCTTTATTTATTTTTAGATCATCATCTTAATATTAAGTCAATTCGCTTTAAGATAATGCAAAGCAACCAAACTAAGTCAAGTTTACACTGCTAAGTATTTTTGTTGTCTTTGAAGTTAAAACGAACATTAAAAATAGGGTACAATAATTTTTTTTATAGAATCAAAATATTTTCAAAAAAATGAGCACTTTTTATATTGTTTTCCAATAGATTAAAATTAGATATTTAATTAATTATCGCTTAAGTTTTAGCTAAAATAGATATGTCTAAAATTAAATTTTCTTTTTTTTTTAATGATTTTAATTAAAGCCATATTTAATACAGAATTTAAAATACGAAAAAGTGATTAGCAACTGAATTAATTTTTTTCAAGCAAAATAAAAATATCTCAAATTAATTAGAATTGAAAAAGTCATTTGACCAGTTTAATCGCCTAACACTAATCCTAGCTTATTTTTTTTTGATCTAAAATAAAAAATTTATGAGATATTATTAAATTTGATCTTATCACTAACATGCATTGTTTTGTCTTTATTATGCAATAACTTGGAATTCAATCTATTAGAAACTTTGATATTCTTTGGAGGGAAATTTTTAAGACTTTTGTTTAAATATTTTTGCCAAAAGCTAAATTATTCACTTTGAATGAACCGTATTACTTTTTAACACCCAAACATAAAATAAAATCTATACTTATCTTAAAGCTTTTTAGAGACCCTCGGTATTAGATTACAGATTTTATCTTAAGTAAATGTTATGACAAGCAAGTTTAACCATTTGTGGATAGAATATACTATGCTTAAGTGGAGTTTTTTGTCTGGAATAAAAGATGAATATGATTAGAGAACTAATTATGGTAATTTATCCTCTTTGATTGTTACCGAGTTTGGTTAAGAACATTGTCTATATAAGCTTAAGCTAAATGATTTATACTTACACCGTTTGCTTCGTTTCATACAAATATTTGCTTGAAACACACAAAAGATATAATTACATATAAGACATTCATCATATTTTTACATTTAATTGTTATAAATAAATCACCCAAGTTTGAAGTAAAAAATTCAAGATCTTTATATTTTTTCATATTATCAAAATTGAAAATATCAATCTAAAAACTTTTTTTAAGGTTTGCATTTGAGTGCATTTGAAAAAGATGAAAAAAAGCGTTCAAATTAATTATTATGCAATGGAAAGAAAATGTTATACGCTTTTTAAAACCTCTTGAAAGATTGAGCTTAAATTTTCAAATAATTTTAAATAAAGAGTCACCTTTTAGTAAGTTTTTTTTTCTAAATTGGCAGGTAACATATTTACTACTAACTTAAACTTTTTTAAAATTTTATCACTTTTTATTAAATGTAATAATCGTTATTTAACTCGAGAGTCAGCCTCTACTTAATTTACGATATATCAGACAATTTTTACTTCACATTTTATTATAATAATTATTGTTCAATTAGATTCATTTCTCAATCAATTCAATAGTTCTTATTCAGTAAAACGTTTTTTAAAAAAATTTAAAAAAAAAGAAGGAATAAAATCTATTTTTTATATACAAACAAATTTTTTTCTAATAAAATTCAGGAAAATCCATTCACTCGTAACAATTAGAGAAGCATTTTAAAACCGAATTGGTTTAAAGGGTATTCTAAGAAAAAAAAAGTTGTTCTTATCTTTAATCTTTGTTTAAACAATTTGATAACTAATTCAAAATAATCTTTTTCATAAAAAAAACAGATTTGAATAAAAACACTAATGTTTATGAGATTTTAATGTATTGCTAATGGATTTCCTAAAATTTTTTTTATAGACATTTTTGGCAATTATCTTTATTAAAATGCGAAATATTTTCACCGTTCTTACAAAAAAATTCAATTAATTCGAAAGTAAACAAGCTTAATATTTTAAGAGAGATCCAGAGAAATTTTGAGTGTGCATCCCGAAAAATAGTTTTCTTCTAAATTATGCTTATTTGATTTTTGGCACTTTTGTTGAGCAGAAAACGATATATTTTGAAAAAAAATAACATGGATTACCAGATAAAATATATCCAAAATCATGTTAATTTTACTATGTTCCATGTTTTTTTTTTGTAAGCTGATGTTTATTATGAAATTACTTATTAATTTCTTTTTTCAATTATTTTTTATTTCATTGAAAATAAATATTCTAAGGGTTCAATCATTATCAGGTTGAGTGTAATTTTTGCAAAAATTTACATGATAAAAAATAGCTAGTCTAGATCTTAAAATGATTGATAATAAAGGCTAAAATATACTTCCTAATAGAACGGATGCTTTTTTTAGTTTACAAAATTTTCTTCTTTGGCCCAGAAAAGATATAATTATTATATTTTTTGTGATTTTGGCGGCCAAAAAATTCTTAAAATTTATTCTTAACTTTAAGTTTAATTTCTATACTTTTTATGTTTCTATTATTAAAAAGTAACCTAAAAAAACTTTTTCAACTCTTTGATTATTTTAAATCTCAGTTAACAAATGGTAAATTTCCTATATCCTTAATGTCTTTCTTGTCAAAACGAATTGGATTAGATTATTATATTTGCCATTAAAATTCTGACAAAGAATGATAACTTCCTTAAATTTTTAAAAATTACAAAAAGAACATTCTTTTTTGACTAGAAAAACATAAAAAGTACACAAGTTATATAATTTTTTTTTAAAGTTATTTCCAGGACATTTCTGCTTATTTTTTTACTGTCATCCGATAAATTTAATGCAAACCATTCATTCTAATGGAAAATTAGTGATTATTTTTTATTTTTTAAATTATTTGTTTAGTTAAAAATGAAAATAACAAATGGAAAAATCACATTTTCCAAGTGGAATAAAAAATTTTTACAAAATATTCCTATTATTAAAAAAATGGAAAATTTTCAGAGAACAAAGTTAATTAGTTTGCACAACCAACTAAATTGGACACACTTTTCTTTGTTAGCAAATATAGAGATGAGATATTTACAAATAAAATCAATTTTTTAATTGAGAATATTATTTTATTATTATTTGTTTATTTTAAGCCTCATAGGCAAATAGAAGATAAAAAAATTAATAAAAAAACTACAAAATTTTAACCAATAAATTTAGACTTGTTTATAAGTTAAAGTCAACTGAATTGACTTTACTTGAAAACAAGTCTGATTTCAACTTGCTTAAATTCATTTTCAGAAAAAAATATCAAAAAATTACAAACAATTCAGAATACAACAGTAAGATCTTTATTCAGATTAAGATATGATATTCTCTTCAATTTTATGCATTACGAGGCTTTTAATAAATTTAAGCATAGATTCATCGTCTTTAGTAAAGACCGACTGAAAATATTCGTTTAAAATTTCTTTAATAGTATCTGATTCATTTATAAGTGGATTATCTTTGTCTAAAATAGCTTTGTTTTTGATTTTAAATTTTATTTTTGATTTGAAGGAGCATTAGCTCGTTACTATCAAACTATAAAATTAATAATTTTGCTTTTATTCGTTTTTTTACAATAAATTTTAAAATAAAGATTCTATTTCTGGTATGTTTATTTCCTATTTAGAAAATCTTCAGCCTTTTTTTTTATCCCTTTTTTTGCTTGAAAAAAAAGGTCGTATTCGCGGGAAATTTTAATCATAAAAACTTAAAGATTCTTCTTTTGTAAAATCATTAAAATGAAAAAAAATTCTGGTGGGAAAATTTTCGAATAATTTTTTTTTGGTGTATTGGAATTTTTGATTTTTAATTTCTGGTACATCTGTTTAACTGAATTTGAGGTTTTAAAAATCCTTTTTGTGCTTTCTAACTAAAAGGCTTAAAATAAATTCTAAAAAGTACATCCTTTCTATTTGTGGGATCTATTGTAAATAGTTCAAAAATCGAATATATTTTGGTCATTTTTAAGGTCTTGTTTTAGGGTACCTTTTTCTTTATTGACACATTTTATAAAAAAATCAAAAAAATTTTAGTAAAATAATTAAGTTAAAACCAAAAAGTCAATAATGTCAATGGAAATTAAAAATTAATTTTTTTGTATAATTTTAAATCATTCCTTTTTTTTCATTGAAATTGAAATTGGCAAAATTTTAAAATAAATTTTACTGTCAATTTTTATTATCACTTTTCACATTGCTTTATTATGATTCTACCAAGAGTTTTTATAAACAAATTTAATGTTCTAACAAATATTTAACAAATTTTTATTTTATTTATTTCAAGAAAACATCTCATGAGTGATGTAAGAGAAATAAAGAAATAAAAAATAAAACAAAATTTTAGAATAAAATTCACATAATTGAATTTCTAGATTAAATTTATTTTTCTTTTGTCGCTTTTTAGTATTTTTTACTATGTGATTTTAAAAAAATAAAAATATTTCAAATTCTATTTAACAAGGTTTTATTTAACTAATTAAATATTTAAATTTCAATAGGATAAAAATTATATCTCTGACATAACTTAAGTAAAATATCAGAAATAATGCAATATTATATTTACTAAACATTGTTTTGTAAATTGCTTTTTGACTTATCATTCAAAGAATGCATTGCATAACTTGAATTATTTTGAGGTGGATTTTGTACTGGGTTTTTGGAATATAACCAAGTAGCTAGGGATACAATGCCAATGGCCATCACGGTCGATAAATCAAGCGGAATGTCGAATATTATCCAAGAAAGAACACCTGTAAACATTAGCTCCAGTGCACTGGCAAAAGTTTTTAAAATTGAATTCAAATTTTTTAGAAAAAAACTTGTCACAATTCCGATTGCTGCATTGTTGATCATAATTAAAACAACTTTAAGATGAAATACTTCACTTAGAGATTGATAAGTAAATGCTT
Source organism: Brachionus koreanus (assembly GCA_016987375.1). Taxonomy (NCBI): domain Eukaryota; kingdom Metazoa; phylum Rotifera; class Eurotatoria; order Ploima; family Brachionidae; genus Brachionus; species Brachionus koreanus. The sequence goes on from PJRA01000401.1 coordinate 1,799,150, forward strand.
CAATAAGACCGCCTCGGCTTCCATCATTAGGTACATAAACACATAGCAAAAGCACATTGCATATTATTGAATCTACATACATAAATACATTTTGCAGCATTATGTCTACATTGTTATCTTTTTCTTTTAGTATAAACTCATTGTATACGCCAGCAAAACAAGAGGAGAACACTTGAACAAGAATCAAAATTAAACTTGTATTTAAATAATCTCCTAATTGCATTTCATTGGTAGAATTGGATGCATGTGAATAGCTTATTTGTTTTATGATGCAACCCGCCGTTAGTAAAATAAGTGACATCCACTGGATTTGGCTTAGACGTTTAGAAAACAAAATTTGGAAAACAACGCCGGTTACTACTACTCGAAATTGAAGAAGGAGAAAATAAGTTGTCGGATCATAAGAGCTCAAATTCACAAAAGTTAAATTATTGTATAAACAGTACAAAAAACTTGGAACAAAATATTTCATAAAAACTTTTTTTTTTCAAATTAGATTAATAAAATTTTTAAAAATTAAGATTTTATTACTTTTCTGATTTTTTGATAGTTCATTCCACATTGTAAACAAAGAATTGCTAAAAACATAAAAATAAAAGAGAAATAAATTCAAATTTATGAGATTTTACTTTTTTAAATAGGCTGCACTCGAAAAAACGAGCTTCAAAAATTCAGTCAAAAGCACCACTGTAATCGGATTGTAGTTAAATTTATTTTCTTTGTTTTTACTAGCCGTTACCAATAGACCTAATTTTAATAGAAATAAAGTCTGCTTAGTTTTTTAATCTAGAATTACCTTGATTTATAAACAAGGCCATATAGGCAATGAATACAACAAAGCTCAATTTTGTTGGAAACAAATTTTTCAAGCTCGACATTGGATTTTTACTGCTCATTTTTTCATTTATAATTTCAAAATCCTCATTTAAAAGCGATTGTTTTAAACTCATTAAAAAAAAAAAACTAATCTAAACAATTTTATTCTTTGTTCATAAATGTTTGACCAAATAAAAGGGTTTGTTTAATACAAATCAAATTTATCTTTTTTAGACCCAGATAAATTTATAATTAACATTTGCTAAAATTAAAATATTTTATTCAATTTTTGTTTTATTGAAATAAAATAAAAAACATAATTTTTATATTGAATGCCTACTATTTGAAATTTTATTAAACGTTTCTAATATAACTTATATGAAATTATTTTAAATTGAAAAATTAAATAATATATGATGCTTTTCAAGTTAAAATTGTCTTTTATTTTCTTAAAAGTGAAGAGTTGGCATTCAAAAATGAAGCGTATTAAAATATGTTAAATATTTTGAGCTATAAAGCACTAAAAATCCTTTTTAAAGATTTAAGAAAAGTGATAAGTTTTGATAAAAATAAAAAATTCTGTTTTGAATTTAATTAATAGCTAATATTTGTTAAAAATTTAAATTCAAGTACTGAACGAAATTTTCTTAAAACTAACTGTTAATAATCTAATAATTTTAATCTTTTCATTTAAAAAAAATTATTACTTTGCGATTTTATAAAAATAAAAATTCATGTACCGTAGTTCCTAGCTAAGGTAAAATATTTCTAGTCTTATCTAAACTCTTTTAGGTTTGGAGGAAAATTTTTTTGATCATTTGATGTTTAACCAAGAAAAAAAAATCAAATTTTCAATTTTTAACTTACTCAAAAAAAATTTACTCGAGCATTTTTGATTTCATTTTATAGAATTTAAAAAAAAAACTTAAAATCAGAAAAAAAACTATCAATAAATAAATGCTAATTTTTCAAAAAAATTTACATTAATAAACTAAGACGTGTATACTTTAAGTTAAGCAAATTAGAAGCTAAATAATTAGAGAAGTGATCAATTTTGAATTCAAAAAGCATAAAATCTTTTTTTGAATGCTTTGCGATGTCATTTGATTTTTTGTTTAGAAACGTTTGTTAAATATTTTTGAAAAAAATTAAATTAAAATTTTTGAACCCTCAAAAAAATTTACCAATTTAATGAATTTTAACACATTTCTGCATGCTCGTACTCCTAAATTTTGAATTTTGACTATTTGACTCAATATTTTAGATATTCATATTTTCGAGGAATATCTAAAATTTAATAAGATTAATATGTGACTAAGTTTTGCTACACAAGCTTTTTTGAAGAATGAATTATTTAGATTTTTTTATTTTGCTTTAAAAAAAGTTATCATTAAGTAAATTTTATTTAAAATATTTTAGTTTAAAAAATATTTTTTGATTTGAAAATGAAGCTATAATTTTTTACTCTTTAAGCATCAACGCTATAAAAAAATTGAAAAAATTTTTTTGAATTGAAGCCATAGTAACTAAGTTCCGCAAATATAACGCTATTTTAAAACATTCATATTCAAAAGTGAAGTTTATTTAAAGTAATTACTAATTTTTATTAATTATGATTCTACCTAAAATTAATTATTTGTTTAAAAAAGATTATTGAAAATGAAGGATGAAATTCCTAATTCGAATTTTAATCTAGATTTTTTTAAAAGGCAATTTTGAAAATAAAATCCAATTTAAATAGCATAGAAAACTAAAAAAGATCTAAGGTAACAAAAATTAATTCTTTTATAATGACTGAAGTTGATTTAGAATTATAATTTCATTTAAAAAATGAAATTAAATAATAAAAGTAAAATTATTAAAATTTAATCTTACATTCTTAATAAAAGAAATTTTAAGCATTGTGAAATTTGGTAAAAAATATTGAATGAAGAAGGAGAAAAATTAAATAATTTAGAAGCTATTTTTGAAAAAATATGTAGAGCTTTTTGATTCATTTTTTCAAAAATTTTCCTCTAGGAGTGAAAATTATTTTATCTTAAAGGATCTATAATTAATTGCCCCATATAAAAGGATTATATGGGACAATAGAAGTAAGACATTGAAAAATCAAATTTCTACAAATATTGTGATACACCTCGATGAACTGAAACAAAATATGTCAGAATCTTAACTTGATCTTCCTTGAATTCCCTATTTTTGCCCATCGCTACTTTAGCTAAAATTTGCTCATCTTGGTCATTTTTCAACCTAAATTGGCTTTATGTATATTAAAATGCTCAAAATTAACTAAAAAATCAGATCTAATAAGATCAGAAAATATTTTTAGAAAAAGTTTGAGTTTGTAAATTTTTTAATTTCAAATTAAATTTAAAAATAAAAATTAGAAAAAATATTTTAGAATTTGTCTACTTTGTTTGAGATTTAATTTAATTTTTTATTACTGATAATTTTTAATGATTAAAAATAAAATAATTTTTTTTTTTAAATCTATTTTAATAAGACAAAAAAGAGGTATAAAGATTTTTTAAAATAATTCATTCATTTTTAAATAGTTTATTTAGTATCAGAAATCGTTATTTCATTTTTTTTTTAATTAATGATACAACATTCTCTTGCAGATGTTCTCTATCACAATCTAAAAAAAATATATTGAAATTAACTTATCCTTTTTGTATTGCTCGATACCTAAATACCACTTTTTACATGTTAGTTACATGAGAACATGCACAAAATACTCTCGCGCCAGGTTTCCAATCGCAGTACCATTCCTAAATTGGATCCATAATTGAAACTATTGAATATTTTATCCAATTATTATGAAAAAATTCAAAAGAAAATCTAGACTTTTTTTGACTCGAATAAGTTCTTCTCACTCCGCAAAAAATCTGCAAACATATTCTGCATTTTTCTCTAAATGCGAAATAGTATACGGAACACATTTTTTTGTTGGTAAATTTTATGCTTTTAAGATTTTAATGATGAATGAAAAAAAAGTAATTTTTCCGTATTTTACTTTTGTAAAATTACATAAATTTTAGAAAATTAAAATTAATTTGGTTTTAAAAATTATTATTTTTTTAAGTAAAAAAATGTTAAAAACAGTAAAATTTTTGCGATTTTTTTGTAAATTCTAATGAGACGCCATAACCACGATCGAATACCAACAAATCATCTAGCCAAAATTTGATTTTTTAATTAATATCAAAAATTTTTCATTCATATTTTAGTTTAAAAAACTACTTCTCTGCTTCGATTCTGAACAAATATCTTAAACAAAAGATAAATGTCTAATCGATGCATTCATCACTGAAGTAGTCGTATTGTTTTTAAAAAGTGTAAAAGATACATACTTCTTTTATAAGTAATAAAACTTTAAAGTAAAAAATTACATGTTTAATAAGAGATATTTATTTCAATAAACTAAAAATATAATCAAAATTTTTTGCATTAACTTTATTTTAAAATTGTAATATTAATTTAATTTTTGAATAATTTATTTTTGATTTTTTAATTTTTTAAATAAAAAAATTAATGAAAGAAATTATGCCTAGGACCATATCACGTTGAATGCACCGGTTCTCGTCCGATCACCGAAGTTAAGCAACGTCGAGCCCGGTTAGTACTTGGATGGGTGACCGCCTGGGAATACCGGGTGTTCTAGGCCTAAATTTTTAGATTAATTGATATTTTTAGTGGGTTAGAAAAATATAGTTATCAGTCTTTCTAGTGTTAAAATAATTTGAAAACAACCGATGTTTCTTTTTGTAATTTTTCAGAATCAGGAGAGTCAATTTAAGTTTTTAAGATGATAATTTTTAAAAACAATCATAGTAGACTTAGTTTCTTTTTGTCGCTAAATATTTTTTGTTAGTGATTTAGTCTTTATATTTAAGGAGAATCATTAATATATCTGTCCTTTAAATACTCAATAATTCCAGTTATCAATTATCTAATTTATAAAACATTCAATACATTTAATTATTAATTAAATAAAAATTTTAAATTAAATTAAATTTTATAAGAAAAAAATCATCATCTTTATTTTTTTATTAACTAAAATTTAATTTTTAATATTAGAAAATAAACTTAAAACTAAAGATTTCCTCTTTCAGCCTGTTCTGTTTCAATTGACTCAAAAAGGGTTTTAAAATTACCAGCACCAAATCCCTTTAAATAAATTAGTTATTAAAATTTAACTGATTTTTTTATCTCAAAATTACATTGTGATTGTTTCGTTGAATTATCTCTATGAACAAAGTTGGTCTATCTTGTACAGGACGACTGAAAATTTGCAATAAATAGCCATTATCGTCAAAATCAACCAAGATATTGTGTTTTTGAAGCTTTTTAGAAAAAAAAAAATTATTTTTGATCAAAAATTTTATCAAAAAATTACCATTTTCAAATCTTCCAAAATTTTTACTTTAGAACCCTTTAATTTTTCTCTTAAATGATCATAATAAGTAGAAGGAGCCTTCAAAAATTCTAGACCTCGTGCTCTGAGATCTTGAATTGATTTAATGATATCATTTGATCTGAGAGCGATGTGTTGAACACCAGCACCGCCATTATAATCAACATATTCCTACAACAAAATTAACTTTCTTCTGATAAAATAGTCATAAGCTTTGATGTTACTTGAATTTGAGATTTTCGTTTTCCGGGAGCAGGCTCATTGATTGGCATTTTTATAGTTTCTTCATAGTTGGTTACAACAATTGATCTTAATGAAGAAAATTCTGTGTGAATAATGCTATCATCGACAGACCAGAATCTATGAAATTGAAGCACTTTCTCGTACCATTGAGTGGCCGGAAGCATAGCATCATCGGGCTGGTTGCCAACAATATGATCGATAAATAACAATCCAGTGTCTGGACTTGATAAGTTAATCTTTTTATTTATGGATTTAAAAAAATTCTAATTTACAGCAATGAATCTAAAGGATCAATGAAAAAGTGGGGTTTAAATCCCGGCAAAAATTCTCCTTTGTAATTTCCCCTTTCAATAAGAGTATGTGTCACATCACCGTACTAAAATAAAAAATTTAAATAACAAATTAATCTAGGAGTGAATATTTTACTGTTTTAACTGTGGCCATTCTTACTGATCCGTTTTCGTCTTTTTCCTCCCAAATGTCTTTGACAACAGATGCTCCATTCTCTTTAGCTTTAGCAATAATGCTTTGCAAGTCTACAACAGAGAAAGCGATGTCTTTAACATGATCACCATGCTTAGTGAGCATATCGCCCAATTCGTTGTTATCAGGATTCAAAGCAGATTGAAAAACAAAAATAATGTCATTCTTTTTAACAACATGCTTCACTACATTTCGCTCACCGGTTTCCAAACCCTGGTACAAGAAATGTTTGAAGCCGAAACGAGTGCAGTACCAACCTGCAGTTTGTTTGGCATTGCCGACCGTAAAAGTCAAATGGTCAAAAGATAAAAATGCACCTTTGTCTGGTTTTGGACCTTTTTCTGTATTATAACCGTTTTGCATTTTGAAACTTTTCAATTGTTGCAGCTAAATAAGAAAAAAATAACTAAACTTTTGATTTAAATAGAATTCCAAGGAATATGGGTGTGATATTTACAGGGAGTATATTAATAAAAAATTTGTGTTCTGATTTTATGATTTTTTTTTAAATTGCAAATTATGCTGCAATATTTTAAATATGATTTTTAAAAAAATTCAAGATTTTAGCATAAATTTATTCCAGAGTATTTTAAATCATTTTATATTTCGATGTTGCTTAAAAAAAAAGCTATTCATTAGTTGTTGTAAAGGATTAAGCGTTAAAAAATTAAACTGTTAAATAAAAAATAATTGTTTATGCTAGTAAAACTTTTTTTTTAATTTATTTTTCAAAACTTGATTTTTTCTAGGTTTATTTTTATTTGTGAACAATTTCTATATTAAGCAGAAAATTTGAAAATTTTAAATCTTGATAGATGAAAGACACTTAATGTGTCGTATCTAAAGAATTTATTTAAAAACGCTATTTTATTCCATGATTCTTGCTTACTGTGATTTTTGGCGTCTATTTTACAAAGTAAAAACATGAATAAATTTCGAATGGCATTTTAAGTTGCTTATTTGGTCTGATGTATCACTGATTAAATTAGTTTTAGATATAAAAAAAAATTTAAACATAACTCCAAAAATAACTTTAACTGATAAAACTTTTTCAAAAAAAATTAAAAGTAAATAACTTATTAATAAAAAATAATATTCATAATTTTTTTTAATTAAACTGTAAAAATTATCTCATTTGACTAGCTAGTTGTTGAGTAAATTACTTTATTACTCAAAAAATATTTAAGTTTTAATTCTTTGAAAAGTGGTCTAAAAAACCTTTCGGGCTTTCTAGTGCTAAAATTTTACATGAAAAATGCTGCAATTTTACCTTTTTAAGAAAATAGTAAAAAATTAATCTTACTAAATATGTTTTTTTGGTACAACACCAAATGCAAAATTAAAAAAAAATCATTTTTTTTGGTCTTAGAATCTATTCTTTAAAACACATTAAATTAATTTCAGAGTTTATCTGATGTAGTTTGTCAAATTGTAATTTTTCAAATTTAGCACAAAAAATAATTTTCTGAAAATAACAACTGTAAAAAAAATGTAAGAAAAAAAGTTTATTATCATTTAAAACAATTAAGCCTCAAGAAAAAGTTTCTTAAAAATTTTAATAAATGTTATATCCCATATGAAGATAATGCATAGTTCCTATGCATTAAAATGGATGCATCAATTTCCTTCTCAAAATGCATATACTTTGTTTAGATTTCTAAAAAAATAGAGAATTGGGTTTGAACACATAGATTCTTTAGATCTACTTCAAAGTTGGTATTCGATCTACAATAAAATTCAATCATTTTTAATGCTAACTATCTATGAATCTAATAAGAAGACGGTTTGAACAAAAACTCTTAAAACAATTTCAAATTTATATTTTATCCTTTCAAAAAGTAAAGTTCTCTATGTAAATAATTGCAAGTAAGTGTCGTCCAAATCGTGTCTTAGTGGTTCAAATCATTGTTGAGGAATTTAGGATCTGGTCTGAAAGAAAAATTTTGTTAAAATAAAATATCCCTAAATATCTATTTTAGATTGATTTATTAAAACTATAAATATACTGCAATATAGAAATATTTTTTTATTTGAAATATTTTTTCTTATAAAAAAAAGTAAAAAAAAAAAAGAATTTTAAAAATAAATTTGTGAATAAAGTTAGCCAAATATATCAATTGACATCAGATGAGTGTACCCTTAATTTTTATTTTTTGATTTAAAAAAATTTGACAAATTCGATTTGACACAAAGTTAAAATTATTTCGCTTTTAATTCAAAAAAATTATCTAGAAAAATTTCTAATCATCTAAAAAAATATAACATAAAAAAATAATGATTAAATTAAAATAATCCGAGTCCATAAAGTTAAGTCATTCAAAATATGAACAAATTAATTTTGTTTTTTTCTGTCCTAATTGGCACGGTAATTTCAGACTTGATCAAAGAAAGAGCATACATTAATCTTGTCAACACAATTCCTTGTATTCGTCGCTTCAATTCAACACATCAAATAGGCTGCGGCAAACTTGACTACTCCTCGTACGAGGGCATTGTATACACAGTTCGAACCAACACTGAATTTGAGCGTCTGAAAGATTTAAACAAATTAGACATCCCTAATCTAGTGGTGGTGACGCTTCCGAATTATTTTTCTCGAGTGGTTGAACTACATCAAAAGGATAATGAAAATTCAAGGATTCAAGGTATTGTGTTGATTTCAAATTCTGAATTTTTGTCAAATTTTTCCCAGTCAGACTTTAGCTTTTCTGATGATACTAAAAGTCCAAATTCACATTTTAGTCTCTACAAAACTAATAAAACATATGGCGCTATCAATTGGAATCCATCTGGCACTAATTACATGTTTCAAAATTTCAATATTCCATTTTATATAATCTATGACTTGAATGAAACAATCCAAGTGATTGAAGAGTGCTATGATAAATTTAACCAGCACATATTTGAAAAATATGTTTCGGATTCATTTAGCATTAAATCTAGTGAATCTTTATGCGGCATGCAATTGGGCCTTCAAATGAGTGGATCAGTTAGCAGCACTGTTTGCACTCGTAGATCAAACATAATGCACACTTTGGAAAGTTCTTCTTTTTGTGATCCTTTGGGTGGTTCAAACTATTTTACTTTTATGAGCCAGAAACCTTCAAATAGCTTACCAATTGTGATCTTATCAGCTCGATTGGACGCATTTACTATGTATGAATATTACACACCAGGTGCCAATCAGCCAATTAGTGCTTTAATCGGTCTATTTGGTATTATAGAGCTGCTTGCAAAGCATCGAAGTCAAATGAACTTCAGTAATATTTTGGTTGCACTTTTTGACAATGAGGCTTTTGATTATGGAGGCTCGACCAGATTTGCCAACGATTTACAAAAAGATAAGTTTCCCGAGATTGTGCTCGATTATGGAGAAGATAAAGAGGAATCATTTGTTTTAAGTAATAAAAAATTTAAGAACGAGATTTTAATATTTCATTTGTTAATATTTTTTTTAGAAAAAGATAACATAACTTCAATTATTGAGCTAAATCAGCTAGGATCAATCGGTTACGATCTAAATCAAGATTTATTTATTCACAAGGATCCGATTAGTTTCGGAAAAGACAAAAATGTAGCCAAGACAATCAAAGAATTAACTGAAAAATTAACCAGTAATTAAAAAAGTTTAATTTTCTTCAAGACAAAAAAAAGCTTTATCTCATGATTTTTATCCAAATCAGTTTAGTTTTTCTATTTTATTGAACTTAATTTTTAAAAAATATTTTAGATTAATATTAAAGTTGTGAGCAATTTTTTCTAAAACAGAGAAAACTTA
>PJRA01000401.1:1808901-1840535 GCA_016987375.1 Brachionus koreanus
CAAATTAATCAGTTGTTATAATTTTCGATATTTTCAGGAACAAAGAGAATTTTCCAAATTCAAAAATTAGATATTTATAAAGATGATAGATGCATAAGAAATTGTTTTCAACTTCACCAACTCGAGCTATTAACTAATTTTGAAAAATTTTAACATACTTTTCAGCTTAAATTTTTTAGCGATTGGTCTCTACTTAACTAAATTTTAATCAACTTAAATTTAATGCAGTCGAATTTGTCAGACAAGGGTACAAAATATGTGGAAAAAGTAAGATTTTATTTGCTATGAGAGACATCACGGGATTAGTAAGATATTAAAGAAAAAGTAGTTCGAATGGCGGAAGTTATTTTGAAATAGGGAGACATTAATGGCTGAGTGGGATGTCAGAGAGAAAGCGAGATAACTATTGATAAGAATTTTTTTAAAAAATTAAATTTGAATTTTTTTTTAATTATTAGTAGTATTATTATTAGAATTAAAATGAAGCTGATAATTTTTTTTAGTTTGGGTTTTAACTCTGGCAGTTTGGAATCGATCTTAGTCTTTCCTTTATGCCGCATGAAAAAAAACATGGCTTTTTTTTAAATAATAGTGAATAGGGTAATTAATAATGAAAATAAGAATAAAAATAATAAGAGCTACAGCGGACTGCGTATGATAATAGATAAACATTAGTTTCAAAATAATAATTATTAGTCATAAACTTTTATGGCCTTTTAGAAAGTTGAGCAACTATTTTTTATTCTTAATTTAATTACAATATACTTAAAATCTAGTTTATTTCTTGCTAAAAGATTTGCTTAAAAATTGCTTGTATTAAATGAAAAATTGTTTTTTTTTTTTAAAATGAAGTTTCTTTAAAACAAAAATTATTATCTTTAGTAATTAATAAAAGCTAGTTTACAAAATTATTTTTAAATTAATGCTTTTTAAAATTTTAGAATATTCTAAGAATATAAAACCAATATCAAACATAAATCAACAACTTCCGCCATCTTCGATTCATTCATTTTTACGAAATGATATTTTAATTGGTGGAGTATCGCTAGCTGATTTTAATTCAGAATTTAGCTCAAATTTTTATCATAGTGTTTTTGACACAGCAGATAATATGAATGTCACATTTCCAGAAGAGATGACCGAAGAAGATGCTGCTAATTATACTACCATATTTGCTCAAAGACTTCAAGCTTTGACTACGAGCATTGCTCAGACTATTTTTTCGTTACATAACCCTTCAAACACTGATCTTAAAGATCAAGTTAGCCATATCACATTGAACAGACTAGTTTACTGTTTTTATAAAAATTCAACCTGTAAGTTTTTCCAAGATATGATGACTGAATCACAATGGAAAAGTTACCAGAGTCTTTTGGAAGCTAATTTGCCAAAGGGAATTTTGAGTTTTTATACTGGAGTAGATGACAATCCAATTAGTGGAAAATGGTTGGCCAGTATGCTTTTGAGATATTTCAGTCGCAATTTAGATTTAGAGTCATTGAGTCAAGATGAATGTTCAAAAGATTCCGATATAGTAAAAAATTATGAAAAAGACAATCAAATATCAATTAAAAATTTTTATTATGTAAATAATTCGGTATGTGTAGCGTCATCTATTTACGCTTCATCAAGTGTTTCGCCTGCTTTTGAAAAATTTGATGAGGGAATTTTAGTAAATACTGGTCGGTTCTCAGCATGGACCGAGTCTTCATGGAATGGGGTTGATGTTCAAATGAAAATTTTTATGTTTTCCAGACCCAGCATTGCAGGACTTACCCTAAGTTTAGGTATTGTGTCACTTGTCTTGGCATTTGTTGTAACTTTTTTGGCTGAAAAATTTGCTCATCGCCTTTTTTATTCCAAAAACCCAGAGCAAAATGATATTTTTGAATAAATAATAAAAACAATTTTTGAATAATTTTTACTTGTTTAATTAGTTCTTATCTAATCATTATTATCATTAAAAAATTAAAATAAAAATTTTTTTTTTTTAAAATAAAATGCATTTTTTAAAACTTTTGCTTATTTTTATTTTTGTTTAATTTTCTGAAAGAAAAAATTATTTTATTTTATTTAAAATTTTTTTAATTAAGATTTTATTTAAATATTTATAACTTCATTTTCTTCTCGTAAATTTTCCAAAAAGAATTCTTTCGACTCGGTTTTTTTATTAGATAAAGTATTTAGCTTTTTCAGATTTTGTTCCTGTTCGTATTGAGCAACTTCTTCACGACTTAAATGCGCTACAACACCAGTAGCTATAGAGTCGCCCCATACATTTATCATTGTTCGAAATCTGTCTCTATTTAATTTGAATTAGTGTTATTCTTTTTGAAAAAAAAATTTGAATATTTACAAAAACCAATCAACTGCATAAATAAGCGAAATTTGATCGGCTGGTATATTCAAAGCTGACAAAACTATAATCATAGTTACTAATCCAGCTGATGGTATTCCTGCTGCACCTATAGATGCAAGTGTAGCAGTTATGCTTGTTACTATAAGATCAACAAATGACAAATTTATTCCATTCAATTGAGCTATGAAAATTGATGCGACTGCTTCGTACAAAGCAGTTCCGTCGAGATTAATTGTTGCACCAACTGGAAGAACAAAGCGTGAAATCATTTTTGATACTTTATTTTTTTCTTCTATGCATTTAAATGTTATAGGAAGAGTTGCTGCACTTGATGCAGTAGCTAACGCAACCAAAAGAGCTTCACTCATGTTTTTGGCAAATTTGAAAACATTTTTACGTGTAAATATGAAATAAACAGTAGGCAAAAATATTAATCCTTAATTTTAAGATTTTATTAGTTGATTTTGGGTTTATCTATCTATTTTATGGACTCTATGGAATTTAGTTCAAAAAATTAAAGATGATACAAAAATGATAGAACAAAAAGTGTCCATTTTCGCATTTTAATTTTATTTAATATTTTTAAATACTGGAAAAAGTTAAAATTCTCTATTTAGTATTTTATTAACAAATAACATCTTAATTCTGAAACAAAAAAGAAATTATAAATCAATCCTTTTTTATTTTAGAGAAAAAAACATATTTATATTTTATTCAAAATCATGGATTGACAATGAGAAAAAAAAATAAAAATCTAGAGTTCTTTTGTTTCCTTTTGTGGGTAGGGTTAGGGTTTGTTATAAAAAGGTTTAGGGTTTATAAATTTAAAATTGGTTTCTAGATCAAGTACACAAATAAATACTAAAAAAATAAAGCTTATTTTCATAGTTCTTCATATTTCTTTAAAATTTATAAATAACTGTTTGTTTTAAAAGCTTTTATTTAAGAAAAATAAAACATTTCATTAAAACATAACATTTCTTAACTATTAAACAAAAGTCTTCATTCATTTCTTTACCAGAAATAAATCTTAATCTAAAAATCTGAATTCTAGTTATTATCGTCTCACCAAGAAATATTTTTTTGGATGATTAAATCAATTAAATCAATTTTTATGTTTATCTGTATCGAGCTAGTGCTCCTTAAGAATGGAATATAAAATATAAAAAAAAATAACTAAAATAAAATAAAATAAATAAAATTTGAATTTATTTTAAAACTAGAAAGCCCGAGGGGTTTTTAGACTAATTTTTAAAAAAAAGAAACTAAAATATTTTGAGTCCAAAATAATTATGAGCCCGTTTAAATTATTCCCAAATATTTTTTGATAGAAATAAGATTTTAAAAAATAGCTTTTAAAATCCAAGCATCTTGTTTTTAATTTTTAATAGTTTTATTTAATTTCAGAAAAAATATTTAATTTGTCGACATAGCTAGATTTTTAATTTTAATTAATTTAAATCGGGCTTTGGTAAATGAAAATAAGCTATTCCTGAATGGTGACATTTTAGAAAAGGTTGATTCCTATCGCTAACTTGGTATCGAAATAAATAACAAGCTAGACTGGAGACGACAATAGAAAAGAATCATCAAAAACATGAATTGGGTTCTGTTTCTCATGGAACAAGTGAAATAACTTGACTTCAAATCTGAAATTCTAATGACTGTTTTCAAAAGTCTGTTTATTAGTCACATTGATTTTAATAGCCCCGTTTTGATGTCAGCGTCTTGCTAAATTAAAGCTCATATCCAGAACAGAATGCACATGAGAAGATATAAAACAACACAAAATACCATCATAAAAGATTCTATTTCAAACCGTGTTTTTTTTTCTTCCACTTATATTTATTCAATAAACTAAATCTAAAACTAATTTGAGATATTAGAACAATTTTGAAATTTAAGTTTTTATTGTCGTCAAAAGAAATCATAATTAAATAAAATTAAATGCCAGATTGAAAGCTCATTAAATAGCTTTTCTTTAAATAAAATATTTAATTTTTGAAATTTAAAATGACTAGTGGCACATAAAATTGACATGTCAAAAAGTAAAAGATTTTTATTACCTTGAATTCCAAGACCGATGAAAACAGTCATCATATAATAGGATATACTCTTAAAGACCGCTACTGGATCTTCCATTTCAAGGACAGCAACGCAGACTAAAGACATAATACCCAACGGAGATACCCTTTAAATTAATTCTTTCTTGAAATAGAAACTTGCATATGAATTTTATTAAATTTACCACATGACAATGCGAATTATTTTAATAGAGACTTCATTTAAAATTTCGAGAAAGTGCACCATAACCATACCTCTTTCGCCAATTTGGGCCAACATAGCGCCAAATGTAATACAAAAAAGGACCAAACCAAGTACATCCAAGCCTTCTCTTGAACTTGGTTTTTGATCATAATAATCAATTATCTGAACTGTTTTATTTCCTTTATTTTTCAATTATTTAATTTTAATTTTTTTTAAATATTTTTTTGACAAATTCTTAACAATAAATACTTGTAATTGAAGATTGATTTGAGTAGGTGTCATTCATGTTATCACTTATAGTAATGTTTTTGTAGTGTGGCTCTAGACGGGTTTGATAAAGTTGGAAAGTCATCTGAATCATATTTTCGGGAATGAGATTTCTATAAAATTTCGAAAATTTAAAAATAAAATTTATTCTCTCTTTTTTTTTTTTTTTTTACCTCAAAAGATCAATAAAAGTATCTGCCGTATTGACATGTTGTTTTTCAAAAGATTCTTTGTTAATAGTGACTGCTCCCTTGCTCAAATATCCAGGACGGATAGTTGTAACTAAAATTAAGCCAATAACTACAGCCATGAAAGTAGAGCTAAAATAGAAAATAAAAGCACGTGCAGCGACTTTGCCTGTTTTTTGAAGTCCTAAACCAGCAATACCAGTAATTAAACTGGTACTGACTAAAGGAAGAATCAAAAATTTTAGAGCTCTTAAAAAAAGTTCACCAGGCACACCAAAATATTTCTTAGTCGGAGGAGTAAAATTTGTATTAGCTCTTAAATAAAGACCAAGACTGACTCCGAGTCCAACTGCTATCACAGTCATTACGAGTAGAATATTTTCTTTCAAATGGCGTTTTAAAGTTTGAACAAAAGATTTGGGTTCAGGAAGTTGCTCTTTTGGATGCTTTAAAGCTTCATGCTTTTTTATTTCAATCATTTCTTCCATTACATCGGAAGCATGAATTTGTTGACCAGACATTTTAAATTTCTAGTTTAATTTTGTATTCTTTTTTATTTCGTAAAAATTTATATTAAGCAAAAATTATTAATTTTAAACAGCAACATGACTATTTGATTAGCAAAATGTCGCTTTTTTCAAATGTAGAAAATTTTATTTAATATTTAATAAAAATCCAACAAAAAGGTTTTGAGCAAATTTTAAAATTTAAATTAAAACCAGATTTAAATTAATTATAAGTGTTTATTTCAGTGTCTGGTGGAGTTAGAAACGAAAAAGGTTAGGGTTAATATTTAGTTGTGTTAATTCCCATTTGCAACTGTTATTTAAATTTAAAGGCTTATTAATTTCATTACTTTTTGATTTATGTTTTCTTTTGAATTAAAAAAAGTGAAAATTCCCTTAAAATATTTTGTTAAAGAAATTTAATCTTTAAATTAGGTAATCCCTATTTATTTCATTTGTTTTCTCTAATTTTTTAATATTAGTTTATTTTATTTAAGAGTCAATTCTAATATTTAAAAAAATTGAAGTTTATAAAATTTATCATTAAAAAATGCTTTAAATGTTTTTAATTATAATTTTTTTTGAAAAAGCATATTTTTAAAAGTACATATTGAACGTATAAACTTAATCTTTTATCCTTGCATTAATTTTTATTAGTGTTGGGGGCTGGCCAAAAGGCCATGTGGCCGGCAAAAAAAAAATGGCCGAGACCTTGACCGGTAGTCTAAGCGACCAAAAAACGGCCAGTCGATTTGAAGGCCTGTGACCGCGACTGGCCGGCCAAGCGGCGGCAAGCTGTCAGACCGACCGTTTAGTTGCCGGCCACTAAACGGTCTTGAAAAAAAACTTAATTGTCTAAATATTTAAATTTGTTGAAATTAGTTAAAGAAAATTTTTAAACAAGAAATTAATTTAAAAATTTAAATTAAAAAAATTTGATCAATTTGAAATCTCTTTACTAAAGTTTTTTTTTCAAGACCGTATAACGGCCGCTTAGTTTGCCGGCCAACATACGGTCGGTCTTCAAACTGGCCGGCCTAAGTAAGGCCGGTTTTTAAAAAATCATATTTAGTTTAATTCGATTATTTTTAAAAATATTTTCTGAAAATTGCTAAAATTTAAAGAAATGAACTTTTAAAAAAATAATAGAAAAACTACAAAGTTTAAAAATAAAAATTTTTGCTTAGATTAATAAATTCAATTGTTATATTCCTCTTAATTTAAAAATATCAGACTTGTTTAAGTCTAAGTCAAAATTTTGACTTGACTTAAGACTTGTGACTTAAAAAAAAGCCTGAAAAAATATATATATTTGTTAGAATTTTTAATTTTTAAAAAATTTGAAAAGTGTAAAATAAACAACAATTAATCTTCAGGTTTATTGCTTATGAAAGCAAATTGTTTAACACAATTATAAGATTATAAGACCTTGAAAAAAACAATTTAATAAAAAAGTTCTTTCAAAATACGTCAATCGTCAATAATTTTTACAAAAATGAAAATGTCGAAAATTTGCAATAGGGAATTAAGAAAAAAATATGTCAACTTGGTATTTTGGATTATGAATGATACAGAAAAAATTCATCAAAAGGAAAATTACCATCCACTTTAAAGGATGGCAAATGTGATGCCTCTTTTTAGAAAGGCAACATACCAAACGCGAGTAAAAACTGACCAATTTCCTTAATAAAATTCTTGAATCTACTAAAGGAATCATATTATAGGCTATCTTATAAAGCACAATCTATTATCTCATGCACGACATATTTTCAATCCAAATGACCTGTATAACAAATCTATCAAAATCATTGCATTTAATCACGGCAGGTCTCAGCACAGACTCATTAATTTACATCATTTAATTGATTTTTCGAAGGCTTGTGATCTGGTATCGCTTAAACTGTTAATAAATTAAATAAATGCATATGGAGTTGCTGATTTGATTATCAATTGGATAAATGATTTTCTACAAGCAGACAAGCAGGGAGCAGGGAATCATTCAAGGTTTGTCGATGTCTAACTGGTTAGAAGAAACCAGCGGAGTACCGAAAGACTCAGTATTGAGACCTCTTTTATTTTTAATATTTTTAAATAATCTTTCAATTTGTTTGATAAATAAATGTGAGTAAAATGCGGATGATACTAATGTTTTATCTATAATTGAAATTATTAAAGACAACTTAATACTTGGTCCTTGGATTGAAATAAAGAAAATTAACTAAAAAAACTTTTGAGGAAAATCAAATTATTTTTAACTAAAATGATTTGAAATGGACAAACTAAATCAATTACTGTTTCACTCGTGGAAATCATATTTTGGGCATAAAAGCTAAAAGTTTCAAGAAGTTGAGCTTTGATTCATTTAAAATGCTTTACGCACAACATTGATAAGACCTCATCTAGAGTTTATCATAAGTTCAGAGTGTCCTTTTCTTGAGAAAGAGATTTCAGAAATCAAGAGAATGAAAAGAGCGATCAAGATTTTTCCTTCACTTGGAAAATATGAAGCTATTACAGCAATTTACCCGAAAGGGTCGCAATATTTATGCACTATTTCTACTTTTTCTTCTACTAATACATTAGAGATAATTTATCATGTAAATATGTTATGAAGCTAAGTGAAATTTAAAATTTATCTTAATTATCGAGGATTGACTGTTTAAACATACATGTTATATGATAAATGGTTAAATAAATGAAAAATTACTAAAAAAATTTCTTAAATTTGAATTTATTTAGCAAACTTAAATTATGGACTTTTTAAAAACATATAATTTAATTTTGATTAAACGAAATTCCAAACAAGTGATTCATTATTTATTTGAAAAAAAAAAATCGAAAGTAATTATAGCCTTTTAAAAACCGGATACATACGAGAAGTTATTTTTGCATTTTTTGAAATAATTCTTCAAAAAACTTAGGCAAATTACTTCGTAAAATTAACTAATTTTTTAAATTTGAAATGTTTTCTAATCATGCTCTTACTTTGAACCCTTAATATTTAGCTCTAATTTTATTGCATAGAGCATGAAAAAAATATTTCAAATTCCAGAAAAAACGCATATTTAAATATTAGCTATTAAAAGGACTGTTTGTAAAGAAGAAATTTAATTTTTTTTTGGATAGATAAAATTTTTTTTTTAAATTAGTTTTATTTGAATATTTTTTAATAAATGGAGTCAAGGAATAAGTCTGAAACAAACTTGGATGACAGCCAGAGCGAAAAATTGGTTGAATCCTGGCTAAATGAGCATCATAGTTGGTTCGAAATGTATGCACTAGAAAATTTGGACTTAAACATTGTGGAAAAGTGGTTGAGACTAAATAACAAAAATATTTGCAAGTGCAATTCACTTGGCGAGTCCAAGAGTTTGAGCGCTTTTCCAAGACGCAAATCATGCATTACATCCTCAATTAACGAAGCAACAAATGAAATAAGCTATTGTTTTATCAAAGAAAATCAAATTTATAAACCTACCAGAAGTGAGACTAATAAATATGTCAATAATCTAGTTCGCTCTTCTTCTTTTGACTCGCTTTTTTACGAAGAGATTGAATATAAAATGAATAATGATGAACAAAAAGTCTTTGATTTAGAGTAAGATAACAACGAGCAAGATGACTACAAGATGAAAATCTTGGAAAGATCGGTTTTTTCAAAACCAGATTCGGCTTTGAATTCACAGTTGTTAAAGCTTCTTAAATCTAAAATTAAGATGCCAGATATGGGCAAAAAAATGACTGTAATGGAAAAATTAGAATTAAAAAAAAGAACGTCTGGAAATATTTTCGAGATGTTAATAGCGATTATAAAGGACACTGCTAAAGAGGTTCTACCTAAAGAAGCATCTGAAACTATCAAAGCAAATCTTAAAATTTTGGTCAATTGTGAATATTCGTCAGTACTTTTGCTTGATAAAATTCATAATAAGCTGTATTCTTACAGTAATGATCAGCTTTTTTCCAAACTTAATCAATCAAATGAGTTATTATTACATGATCTTGGTACACAAATTGATGCTAATTGTTCTATATTGGGAAATGTAATTAACAAAGGAATTACAATAGTTTTAAACCCAGAGCAAGTGAGTGGTCTTTTTTTAGCTTAGAATCTACATTAGTAAGTTGAAATTAGGATTTTACATTGTGTAAATGTGTAAATGTGTTAATTAAAAGGATTTTTTATTGTTGTATAGTAGACAACAATTAGAATAGTTGTGATAATTGAAAAAAAAAATTAATTTTAAAAAATTTTTTAGAATTTTAAAATAATTCTAAATTTTGTTAATTTCTTTTGAAAAGATAAGTTAACTAATTATATTTTTTGTTGAGTCAACTTCATCATTAGGTAATATATGGAAATTAACATTAATGTCATTTTTAATGTCCAACAATTTTTTTATAATATTTTTCTGCAATAAATTTTTTACTCAAAAAATAATTAAAAATCTTTTGTTTACTGATAATTTTTGAGTATGATCATTTTAATTTGACCATCAACTTGTTAAAAAAAACAGTACGTTTCTAAGCAAAGTAGACAGTTTTTAGAGCATTGCTTAAGCTTCTCTAGCGCATGAACTAGCGCAAACTTGATGAGAAAGTTCATCAGAATCTTTTAGAGCTTTATTCATAGATAATAATAGATAAAAAGGAAAATTTTGTGGTAGATATTTAAAATTCCTACCTCAATTTTTAAAATTCATATTATAAAATTTAAAAATCATTGGTAAAATCATGTGCTTAAGCTATCTACTTTGTTGAGAAACGTATTGTAATTTTAAAAAGAAAAAGTAACAATTTTTAAAATTTTGCGCAGAAAATAAAAATATGAAAGTGTAAAAATCTAGAATTATTTATTTACAGACGAATTTTTTTTAGTTTTCAAAATAATTATTTGATGTAAGTGAAAAAATAATTGAAATTTAAATTTGCTCCTCACTTATTTTAAGCACTTTTTTTCGAATATCAATAAAAAAATTTTTAAAAATTAATGAAGGTAAAATCAATGCGCTATGATTTAGTTTTTGAAAAACAAACAGATATTAAAGTACAATCAATACTCTGCATGCCAATAAAAAATATAGATCAAGAAGTAATTGGCTTGATTCAATTAGTTAACAAAACTGAAAACAATGGACATTTTTGTAGCAACGATATAAAAATTTTGAAGCACTATATTGAATATTGTGGTATTCTATTGGTAAAATCTGATATGTATTACTTATGTGCCTATGAATATGAGAGATGTAGATGTTTGCTCGAGGTTTTGCATGATTTGTTCCTAGAACAGACTGACTTGGAAAAAATATTTTTCACAATAATAGAAAAAGCTCAAATGCTGCTCAAGTGTGAGAATTGTCTTATTCTCATTCAAAGAGATTTGCCTGACAATGAAAAAAAATCTTATGATATTTATCAAATTGACCTAAAGCCAGAATTAAAAAAACATAGTATCCTAGAAAAGCAGGTAGTTATATCACATGATTTGGTCAATTATGTTTTGACCACAGGACAACCGGTTAATTTAAAGGATGCTTATTTGGACCCAATATTTGATCCAAATATTGACTCAGTGTCGATTTCAAAGACAATAACTAAGCTTTTGATGCCGATAAAAAACCTAGATGGAAAGCCGATTGGTTGTGTGAGGGCTGTGAACCGAATTGATCACCAACCTTTTGACCAAAATGATGAACAATTATTAGAAGTTTTTTGCCTTTTTTGTGGCCTAAGTATTAGCAATACTTTAATGTACAAAGAATTAGAGAAAAACGTAGCTGAAAAATCAGTTGCCTTTGATGTTTTGTCTTATCATGCAAATTATCCCAAAAATGAAATGGAAGCCTTCGTGGAAAAATTGCCTCCAAACGAAAGCTTTTATACAGTCAATCCTTTGATTCACATCGAGTACTTAAGCTCTTATAGGTTTGATGATTTTGCTTTAAATTACGATGAAATGGTTGTTGCTACTTATGAAATGTTCAAACGACTTGGTCTAATTAAATTATTTAAAATAGACAAAAAAACTTTGTTTCAGTTTTTATTGACTGTAAGAAAAAATTATCGTAATGTTGAATACCACAACTGGTCACATGCATTTAATGTTTGCCAAAGTATGTTTGCTATTTTTATGGTAGGTCATCAAAAAAAAAAATTTCAAATAAATTTTAACTTTAATAATTAGAATTCAAATATTTCTAAATATTTGCAAGAGACTGAAAAAGTTGCTTTATTGGTCGGCTGTCTGTGCCATGATCTTGATCATCGCGGAACTAACAATCTTTTTCAAATTGAGTAAGTAGATTTCTAAGAAGTCTTGTTTCAAGAATTTAAATCTGATTTGCAGAAGCATATTTTAATACAAAACATTGAATACAAAAATTATAATGCTTTTTGTTAGACATCATTCTCATGAAACTTGTCTCTGGATTAAATTTGTGAAACAAAAAATAAAAATTGTACCAATTTTTTTCTTTTAAGTCTAAAACTACTTCTACAAAAAGTATCGCTCAAAATTTAATCTGCGCCCAAAATCTCTGTAATTAAATTTTAATCATTTTTTAATTCAATTTCAAATGAAAAATTTAGTACAACTATTTTATAAATACCTTAAAAAAAAAATAAAATTTTTATTTTTTGTTTCACAAATTTAATTCAGAGACAAGCTTCAAGAGTTATTACAATTTTAATCTTTTAATTTTGTTTTTTGTTCTAAAATTCACAAAGCCACTAATTAACTTTTTTTAAATTTTTAATAGTTATATAACTATTTTTTACTCTTTGTATTATTACTGTTTTATTAAATTTTAATTGAGATAATTTTTGAATTATTTAAAGGCAGATTTTGTTTATTTTCTAAAAGCCTAAAAATCTTTGAAAATTGTATCACCCAAATTTAGTTTGTACAAAATAGTATATGTATTAGAAAATTATTAATATTATATTGCAGAGTTGTAAAATAAATCTGGGTGATACACTTTGCAGAACGATTTTTAGGCCCTTAGAAAAAAATAATTTTAATTTTATCGTTTTTCTTGTTTTTTTTTTCTTCCAAAGTTCATTAATAGCTATTTTTATTAACTTATACCCTTTTATTTAGGATGCTAGAATTTTAACTGGGGTCACAGTTAAAAAAAATTTTTTGTCTGATAAATAAATAAAAAAAAAACAAAGTTGTTAAGGTCACAAGTCTCAAGCCAAGTCCAAGTTCGGACACTTTAAAAATCGATACAAATTTAAATTTTAATTAATAAAAATTTTCTTTTTTTTTTAAATAAGAGATTCAAATGAAAAACAAACTAGCTTGACTTGTAAATTTATATTTCATAAATAATACCAAATTTAATTTTTTTAATTAAGAGATTAGGTAATAAAAAAAATTATTTTTACACAACTCTGGAATTATCCAATTTGATAATATAAGTTATGAATTTTTGCTTATATCTATAATGAACCAATATGTTTTACACAGATTTTACATAATCCTAAAATAAAGCAGATTTTTAAAAAAAATAATTTTTAATTAAACTTTGTTACTGATTATTTATTTTCAAATTGTGAATTTTTTTCATTTTAATTTGCTTTTAAATTAAATTTTTTTAATTTTTATTTCTAGAAGTCAATCTCCTCTGTCTCAATTATATGGTACAAAAGCTCCAATGGAAAAACATCACTTCAATCACTGCATCACAATTCTAAACTCGCGTGGTCACAACATTTTTGCTAACGTTAAACCCAAAATATATCAACTATTGATTAGTTTAATAAAAGAAGCTATCTTAGCCACAGATTTAGCTGATCATATGGAGTAGTTTTGTTTAATTCTTTAAAGAAATAATAAAAACTTTTTTTGTTAAAGATGCCGAATAGAATTTAGTAATCTTGTTCGTAGTAAAAATGTAGACTGGAGGGAAGAGACAAATAAAATTTTACTAAGGAAAAATTTAATGACTGGTAAAATTTTATTGATAGATTATTTAGTATTTATAAAGTTGAAAAAAAAAAGCTTGCGACCTTGCATCAGCAACAAAACCATGGAAAATTCACAAGAGTGTTGTTAACCAAGTGACAAATGAATTTTTTGCTCAAGGAGTTCGAGAAAGGACTGAATTGAACATAGAACCAACGATGATAATGGACGAAAGACAGTCAGATCAATTGCCGCGTTTGCAAATGGGTTGGATTGATGGCGTATGCATGCCATTGTTTCAAAATTTTGCTCTCATTTGTGAATCATTTGAAGGCCATTTAAACCGAATGAAAGAAAATCGACTAAACTGGTCATTGTTTAATGACAAAATCAAGCTTAGTCAATTAAAGGAAAATAGTAAAAGCCATAATTCAATCGGTAGAGCATAAAAAATTTTCTACAAGCGATTTAGTTTATTATTGTTAGAAACTAATATAATATTTTAACTGTTATAGATATATTAATAAGATATATTTTTAAAATGTTTAATAATTATTTGTTTACAATAAAATTTTTACTGCGCGATTAGACTTTTTTAACATTTAACGCCTAACTTTGATAATTCAATATAAATGGCATTTAGATTACACCTATCGTCTTTATATTTTTGAGAAAAATCTTGTTTCGTTCTTTATAAAATCAAAATAGCTAAGACAAAAAAGTTAGCTTTAAAAAGTTAAAATCGAGTGGGTCTAGTTGGCAAATATGCAATCAAAACTTTTGAACATACCATTTATTAGCACAATTTTTGCTGAAAAATATATCTACCTTTTTAACACAATCAAATAGCTGTTTAACGTCCTGAATTTTTTTTAAATTTTACATAACCAAAGAATTGGATTTGATTCAATTTAAAAAAAATATTCAAAAAATTAATTTCAATTTTTTATCAATACACCAGCTGCTTTTTTTGACCACCACATTTGGGTTTGTTTGCTAAGTGATTTCACTCTTGTATTTATCTTATTTCCAACAAAAAAAAACACACATTTTAAATTAAAAAAAAAATTTACAATTGCTATTAGGAGTTTCAAGATCAATTTTAGTCTCGTTACTACCTTTGAAAAGCAAGGAATCCCCATAAAGTTGCTCAAAAAGTTAAATTTTCGAATTCTTTCGAAAATGGTTCGAAGCAAATTATTGAAGATTTTTTTAATAATAACGAGCCATTTTCAACAAAACGCTGATAAAATTGTATATCTTTAATATTTAATTTCTTTGGCAGAGTGAAGGTTTTCTTAATTGATGAATTAAAAGATTCGAGAAGAGAATTAGTGCAAGCATTACCAGCTGTCCTTTTGAATACCTAACCTGTCAATCACAAAATCTCCCCTTGACCAAACTTTTTTAAAATTTTTTTTCAGAAAACACTTTAAACTATCTTATACTTAAATTCATATTATAAAATATATATTTCAAAATTCATATTACATGTAAAAATACACAAAATTGAATGCATTCAAAATGATATGTCAAAATTTTTATTTATTTAATTCTAAAAAATTTTATAAAAAAAATTTTGAAATTCTGATGCTATTACGTCATTTTTGGAAAAATGTCTTATCAGCAACAGCATTTTTATGTTCTTAATGAACAATTACTTTATTAATCAAAAATGTTTTTCAATTTTTAACGGCTTCATCTTGCTAAAGAGATTGTTTCTTAAATAAAAGTTAGAGCTAATCCTCTTATATAAGTGATTCTAAAAAATTTCAGCAACTTTCGAACTTTTTCTTTATTTTAATAAAAACGACTGACTCGTGGTCAAGTCACCGGTCAGCCAACTCCAAGTTTAGTACTCGCCAATTATCAAATGATCTTTACACTTTACAATCAACGATATCTTGCCATCTTAATTTGATTAATAAAGTTAAGAAACGTTGCCGAGTTGTTCTCATGATTTTAGATTTCACTATTCAACGACGCATTCAACTACTTTAAAATCCTCTTGCTGAATAGTATTTCAGACAGATCATTCTTTTTGATGAGAGTGAATCTTTTTTCGAAATTATGAAAACAGAAATCAATGGTTGGACTTATCTCAACCAGATCAGCCAGAAGAGGGCGCTTTGATAAAACGGTTATGTTGTATGTTTGGTAAAATTTCCAACGGATTTGAGCCGGTTCCAGAAGTTTGTACTATAAATGCAGAACTTTATTCTGAACAATTACAATGACCATATGCTTCATTTCGATTAAAATATCATTCTTTGGTTGACCGAAAACCAGGTTGCTTCTTCAATAACGCAATACTAAGAAGAATAATGGCAAAAATAGAGGAGCTAAAAGGAATCGAACTAGACTCTGATAGAACTAAAACTAAAGAGCATAATGCTTTATATTTTGAAGATTAGCTAAATTTTTTTATTGATAAATTTACATTGATTAAGTGTTTTTAGAAAAAAAATTTAGTTTTGACTCACCTTAATACTATTTTTTTAATTAATTTGCTAAAAATTTAGGGAAACATTTTTTTTAACTCAATTGTAACGACATATATAAAATAACCATTACATTTAAATTTTTGAATAATAAAATTAAAAAATTTCAAAAACATTTTGTTTATTTTACATTGATTCAAATGTTGGTACAATAATTCTTGTATGAAATCATCATCGAATACAAGCAGCATGTTTTGACGATAAAGAATTAAATTAAATGTTTATTAAAAAATAAATTATTTATAATTTTTATCTTTTAATTAATTATAATAGAAATATAAAAGTAAATTTATTTTTATCGCAATGTTCGCGTCATTCAATATGATATTACATTTTTTTTTTGGTCTAATATTTAAGAGCACCTCAAAAACCTAGAAATAATTTTTTTTCAGCTCGGACCAAAAAAGACCTCTATCTTTCAGACCCTACCAAATAAACGATAGCTTACTAAAATGGGCTTTTTTCAATAAAATAATCAAGTCCTTATCTATGTAATTTTTTATTTTTTTTCCACATAAGACTATGTAAAAATAAATGAATTTTCAGAAAATGAAGGTATTTAAAAAAAAATTTTTGATACAAATTTCGGTAAAAAACATGAAAAAATAGACAAATTTTTGATAAAAAGAAAAATGTACGAATTAATGCAACAATTCGATTCCAAAAATCTACGGGTGTGATTTAGTAAGGCTATAGAGAGCTTATTTAAATTTTTTTAAAATTATTAAAACATTAATTAAAATTTAAATTTTGAAAATACACAGCTTTCGTTATAAATGTGATCTAATTTTCATTTTACTTTGAATAAATTTGGTCCAAAGTCTATCAATCATCATCCAGTAATTCCAAAAGGAACTTTCTTTCAGGTCAGATCACCATTGACTCCAAACATTCTAATCCAGCATAGCATTTTTAAATAATTCTTGTTTTTTTTTTTGAAAGATTTGAAGTTAAAAACCATAGAATAGCATTCCGATAGCTTAAATGAGACTATTAAATTTTATTTTTAATGCTTTTTAGAAAATTACGAAGATTGAGCATATTACATATTGCTTTACTTTATAAAAGGGGGTCTTAAGAGAGCATTTAATAGAGAATAATTTTATAGCGTGCGCTATTAAATAACTCGAGAGAGAGGGAGAGGGAAAAAAAAAGATTTCTCTCTTCTAACTTTATTTTTTAAAAATAATAAAAAAATAATGAAAACATCTCTTCTAAAAATTAATGTCTTTAAATACTCGACTGAGCCTCCATAGATAGGGGTCGGCTCAGTCGGGTGTTACATGAGTCCCCGTTTCGCCAGAACGGCTCCTGACGTTCGAGCCTGGTGTGGTCGGCACGATTGTAGATACAGATGCGGTGCCCAGCTTTGAAAATCCTCGGCCGCGGCCCATGACTCGACTTACCAGATTGTCCGCGGTCAAGTGTATAGTTAAGCTGGGGCCAAACACTACCGCCGTTGGGGCTGGTGGACTGAGCGAAGGCGCTGCTGGTGAAGTTGGTGACTGTGGTGGGGGGGAGGCCACGTGGGGTGTCGGGGTTGGTGCGTGTTGTGCTGAGGCTGGTTGGGGAACGGAAACGGGCGTTGGACCCGGAGCGGATGGTGGAACCGGAGTCCAGCATTGGACATAATTCTCCGGACCACAGACCATTAACTGTCCGTCGAAAGGGGGCCGGCGTATCATGTCCATCAACCATTCGTTCTCCTGAATGTTGGCCATGGACATGAAGATAAGGGGCGTGGGGCGTCGTTCTATGAAGCGGCATCGCACGAGACCGCCGCGCTCCCTTCCACCATTCTCGCAGACCCATTCCTCAAGGGAATTCCGGGTCGCGTTCCTTACATTTACATTGGTTTCGACACGTACTTCCAATGGCACGTGTCGTGCTTTGCAGAGCTGTTCTGCCATTACGAAACTTGACTAGACTTTATTTGAATTCGCAATTTGTTCGAACACGAGGGTTCGAACATGACCTTCCCCACGCAGCGTAGTGCGCCGACCTGCTTTCTGTCTCCCAGTCTTTTGAGAGGACTGGAAAATGACTTGTGGCAAGTTTATTAAAGACAACTAACTTAACAAAATTATACATAACGGGGAATACATGCAATATTAACGGGGGAAAAGAAAAGAACAACAATTTCTACTTTATAAAATAAATAAATAAAAAAAAACAAATGACTAGTGGGCTTTGCTGCACCGCTCAGGTGAGTTTGTTTTTCTCTACAACACGATATTAATAATGCAGGCGGTCGGGAGGTTTTCTGGACCTCTTAGGTCTGGCCTGAACCCCTCCTTCTCCCTCTGCGGAGTCAGCGCTCAGGGCTGCTTCGACTTGTTTTTTCAGATAATGATTTGGCTCGAACACCGAACTGTTCTGCGCCGGTGAATCTAGACTGTCAAAAATGCCCATATCATCTTCGTGTTCTTCGAGAAAATTTTGGTCTATCCAATAACTTTCTTCAGCATCCCCCTCGACCCCGATTTGTTGATTTGGGTTTGGGTCAGTAATTTCGACTTGTACCGCGGCGGTTTTCTCCTGTTCTTGACTTACTCCAGAATCTTCGAGCATCGTGTTGTACCACGTATTAGCTGGGGGTTTGAAACATCGTTTTAGCTTATTGGCATGTACTAGTTGTTTTTTTCCATTGTGCTCGGCTCTAATGAGGTAATTATTCTCATTCAAAACCTCTACAACGGTGTAGGGTCCTTTCCATTTGTGGCTCAACTTCTTGGAAACACCTTTTCTTTTCGCCTCTTTTAGTAGATAAACCCTGTCTCCCAGAGAATACCGAGCCGCTCTCACGTTGCGGTCGGCGTAAAACTTAAATTTACTAACCTTCGAATTCGAGGTTTTGGCCACTGTATCGTAACATCTTAGCAGATCCGCACGTACCTTATTTGCATAGGACTCTACATCAAGATTCAAGTCTAGATCAGGGCTTGGGAACAATAAATCTACCGGCAGTTTTGGTTTCCGGCCATAGACAACCTCGAATGGGGTTAAGCCCGTTGTAGTGTGCACTGCCGTGTTGTACGCGAACGCTAATTTTGGGAGGTAGCTGTCCCATTTCTCTTGGGTGTCGGCCACGTAACATGCCAACATTTGCTCCAAAGTGCGGTTGAAACGCTCGGTTTCGCCATCGCACTGGGGATGATATGCTGACGTTCTCAACCTTTTGATGTCCAATAACTCGAAAAGCTGGTTCATCAACTCCGATTGAAAATTAGGACCTCTGTCGGACAGTACCGCTTCTGGAACGCCGTGGCGACAAATGAACTGGATCAGGCAATTTGCAATCTCCTCGGACACTTGCGTTTTCAATGCGAATAACTCGACAAATTTTGAAAAATGGCAGACGACCACCAGGATGTACAGATAATCCTGTTCGGTTGACGGTAATGGGCCCAGAATATCCCATGTGATAATTTGAAAAGGCCTACTCGTTCGGATCGGCACTACCGGTTGTTTCGTGTAAGCCTTAGGCGCTTTAACCAGTGCGCACTTGTCGCACCTTTGGATATATTCCGCGATATCCTTCAAGTACTTTGGCCAATAAAACCTACCCTTAATTTTGTCTGTGGTTTTATCGACCCCCAGATGCCCACCGAACGGATCATCGTGAACTTTTTGTAGTACTTTTTCTCTATCTTTCTTTGGGACCACATACTGGTACTGGACACCCATTTCGTCCTTCTCATACCGCCTATAAACGTTCTTACCAAAAATTCTGAAACGCTTAAACTGACACCAATAAATAAAACGCTCCTGATCTGTCCTGTCGCACGCATCCGGTCTGTTGCCATCTAATAACCATCGGTGCAGCTCGGCGATCGACTGGTCTTCCAACTGCTCCTTGTTAAACTCCGTCTCCTGGAGTATTACGTGATTTACTACAAACCCCGGATCGTCCTTTGCATCTTGTCCTTCCTCCTCTTCTAAAAGCCATCTAGATAGTGCATCTGCGTTGCTGTTTTCATGACCTTTCCGATACTCGATGTCGAATTCATACATCCGCAATTCTATTAGCCATCTTGTCAACCTAGGAGCAGGGTCCTTCAAGTTCTTTAGCCACACTAGGGGTTTGTGATCGGTGACTATTGTGAATTTCTTACCAAATATGTAATGCTTAAAATGATCAATTGCCATCACTATTGCCAATAACTCCCGCTCCGCCGCTGAATACTTTCTCTGCTGTTTGCTGAACCGTTTGCTCCAGTACGCAACCGGTCTCCAAAAACCTTTATATTTTTGACTGAGTACCGCTCCAGCGCTATGCTCACTTGCATCCGTCTCCAACCTAAATTCCTCATCAAAATTCGGCAAGATTAAGACCCCCTTAGTACCATCGTGCGGTGTGGTAAGATAGGTTCTAATTTCATCAAAACTCTCTTGACGTTGTTGGTTCCATGTGAAATTTTTGCTCTTCTCCGTCGCTTCGTGGAGCGGTCCAGCAATTTCGGCGAACCCTTTTACGAAGCGTCGATAGTGATTTGCGAGTCCCAGAAAACTTTGCAGTTGGCGCACTGTTTTTGGGCGTTCGTACCTGTATAGCACTTCTATTTTTTCTGGTGATGGGCGGACTGTTCCGTTACTTATCACATGACCTAAATATTGTATCGACGGTACAAACCATTCGCATTTCTCCCAATTGATTTTCAAACACGCTGCTCTGATCCGTTCTAACACAGTTCTCACATGAACGTAGTGTTCTTGGGCCGTTTTCGAAAAAATGATAATATCATCCAAGTAAACCAAGCAGAAAACGTTCAGGATACCTTTCAACGCTTTCTCCATTGTCCTCTGGAAAGTAGCAGGTGCGTTTGTTAGCCCGAATGCCATCACATTGAACTCGAACAATCCGAATTCCGTAATGAACGCAGTTTTGGGGCGATCGCTTTTTCTAATTTGAATTTGATGATAACCAGCTGTTAAGTCTAACTTAGTGAACGTAGTAGCACCGTTCAACTGGACGATCATTGACTCAATTTTCGGCAGTGGATAGCTGTCCTTAACCGTGATTTCATTTAGTCTACGGTAGTCAATGCACATCCGGATCTTCCCGTTACTTTTTTTGATAAGAACGATAGGTGAAGCCCATGGTGATTCGCTTTCGCAGATCAGCCCAGCTCCTAACATCTCGTCAGTCTGGCGTTTTACCTCTTCCCGCAACGAAAACGGAATGCGTCGCGCCGGTTGTTTTATTGACTTGTTTGTCGTTAGCTCGATCACATGTTCGCATAAGTGTGTTTGGGTAATCGAGCTGATATCAGTTCCGACAATATCACAAAACTCGTCTTGTATTATTAATTTGAATGTTGCAATGTCCTTCGGCTCCGATTCCTTATCTCTTTGAGCAGTCAATTTTTCTGTTTGTGACGGACTAAGCGCCTGAGCTTGCTGTTCAGCTTCGACCTGATTTACTACTATCTCTTCGATCGGATTTTGATTCGAAAGCGCTTTTCGTATGTTTTCTAAGAATGTCTTGATATCAGTGAGTTTGAAAGCCACGTCAAGTCCTAAAAGACAGTCGTTGACCAGTTCATCGACCACTATAATCTCCACTTCACCTTCGTAGTTCTTAATTTTGACAGAACAGTTACCCTTTCCGATTGTTTTGACCGGGCCACCAATACAAGTTTCCAGAGTCTCATTAATCGGCTGCAGAACCGAGCCCGGAGCTTTACATTTGTCCCAAACACGTTTTGCTAAAATTGTTTTGACTGTTCCAGTGTCAAACAAAAAATTAACAAGCTTGTTGTTTACCTCCCATTTACCAATAATGCTATCGTCGAACATGACTTTATTTATCACCCTATTCGACACGCTCTGCTCTGTTCGTTCTTTTCTGACTACAGTTTCTAATTTCATTCGATTTTTTCTGGAAAAACAGTCCTCCACTAAATGTCCCTGTTTGCCGCAATACAGGCAAACCTTTCGATTAACGGGTGCTTCTTTTCCTGTGTACAATGAACCCCGGTTTTCCATGTCTTTGGTACATCTATCATCTATGGCGAGCGATCTCTTCGGTGTGGGCCTATTCCTGTTTAGGATTTCCAACCTCGAATAGGTTTGTGCTACGAGATCGTAAGCTTCGGCGCACGTACGTGGCCTTGAACAATCCACTCGCCAAAATATTGATGGTTCGATCAGGCCAGTTACGAACCTCTCTTTTACCAAATAGTCGTACCGGTCTTGATCGAACTCGCCCGTATATACGAACGCCTTTTTTGCCAACGTCCACAGGCTCGTATAAAAATCGCGGAAGTCTTCGCCGGGTAGTTGCCTGCGGTTGTAAAATTCGGCGACGGCATCTGTTTGTGACGCCGGTTGGTGGCCGAATAATTTTGCCATTTCGAGCTCCAGCTCGAAAAGAGTTATTGGGCCTTTTGGTACCCTAAAATCGTATCTAGCTAGACATTCATCGTCAAGAAATGTCGCTAGACAATTCCTCAGGTCGGCATTTTCGACCTCGTTGTTCTCTGCAAACAACATAAAACGGTTCCACCAGGTACGTACGTCCTGTTTCATCGTATACATTGTGGGTTTGAATGACCATTCCTTCGACGACGATTTTTGCTTTGGTGTCTGAACTGCTGTTTCGCACCAATCGTCACGTATGCGCGCTGATCTTAATGTTGTTTCTTTTTCCGGTTTGATTATCTGAGAACCGTCCGCTAGACTACCCGACTTGTTTATATCGACTTTCGGTTCCAACGTATTTCGTCGTCCCAGGTCCGGCCACTTCGGCGTCCCGATCGATCTCGCAGGAGTCTCGCCTTCCCATCTACAACGATTTCGCAGTGGAATGTCTTCGAATTTGGGCGTCGATCTTTCTGGTTCCTCCTTCCACGTGTCTAAAAACGGATTTGTACTTTGCCATCTGCTTCCGGTTCGTTCGTTTTCCATCTGTTCAAACTGCGTCCTGTTCGGTCCCCCAAACATTTGTGATCGCCTTGGTACAGGTTCTGTCTCTTGTCTGTTATTTTGGCCTAGGTCGGAGTATTGTCGTCTTTGATCAGTCTCATTGTATCCTATTTGATCGCCTTCTAGCCAGATGTTGATCGGCTCGGACTTAATCCCCGAATACTCTCCAGTATCCTTGCGAACTTTTTCTCTAGTCCGATTAAGTCCTTCGATTTCATCGGCTTCTTGAAAACTGACTTTACCTGAACTGCTTATCGACTTTGACTCTCCGTTCAGCCCTGACCAGACCTTAGTTCCTAGCCTGACCAAGAATTGTCACCATTAACACGATTACGCTTATGCAACACTGCATAAATAACAGCACGTGTTCATTAAACATCTTGTTGTTTTTTTTTATATTTCCCTAAGCTTAACCGCTGCCACCAATTTAATAGCGTGCGCTATTAAATAACTCGAGAGAGAGGGAGAGGGAAAAAAAAGATTTCTCTCTTCTAACTTTATTTTTTAAAAATAATAAAAATGAAGAATTCTCTTCTAAAAATTAATGTCTTTAAATACTCGACTGAGCCTCCATAGATAGGGGTCGGCTCAGTCGGGTGTTACAATGTTTTCTTATAAGCTCTGAATAACAAAGTTAACTTTTAATACACAACCAACTAAAAAAAATTTTTTTCTTACAGCAAATTTAGTTGCACCATTGAAAGATATATCGACCCATATGTTTAATTTTGATTCATAGACGAAAGTTTGGATAAAGACGAGGTACATTTTTATTAAAAATTTTAAAAAATACTCATTCAAAACTGGTTTAATAAGTTTAAAAAAAGGAACCATGATCTCATTCTTTCATGAAATAGAAGGTAATCATTTGTTGGTTAATGCAGAAATTATATCTGATAAAATATTCAAAGTTCCATAGAAAAAAGCAAAAAATTCTGAATTTAAAAAAGTTAAAAAAACAATAAATATTGAAATTTAAGTCATTGATCAGTTGAATTTCTAGTGTTAAAGTGAATTGTATTATTTTTTAATTCCATTGCAAGAAGCAGATTCAAGAATTGATGTTGACGGATTTACTAAAAATGAAAATTGATTCACTAAAAACTGAAAACCTACATTATTTTTAACTGGCTGACTTTTTTATGCAGATCTTGTTTTTGTTAGTCATACATTACAAGTAAAGATCAAATTGAAGCTTAATGCATCAGTTTAATTGCTCTAAAAGGCTTAAATGAACAAAAATATAATTGGATTAGGGTACGAATATCTTAAAAACAAATAATGATTAAAGTCTGAAATAATGATATAAATTTTGTGATTATAAAAAGTAATAAAATTAAATATAAAAGATAAAAAATCATGATATTTTCTTTCATATAAGTTTAAATAAAATTCTTAAAAAATGTAGAACAAGAACGAAAAAAATTTATTTTAATTTTTAGAAATTAATCAAAACTCGAATCTACAATAACAGATTGTAACAGTTTAAAAAACAAAGTTTCGAAAATAATTTTAAATATTAAAATCTGCAAAAAAATTTACACATTATTTAATTTAATAAAAAAAAATTAAATCTTAATCGTTTTCTAATATCGATATTGTTAATTATCATTATATATGATGATCTCCCTTTTCAAAATAATCAAGTGACATATTTCGAATTATGTTTATTGAAATTTTGAAATTAAACTGATAAAAATTCCATATAAAATAAGATTAATAAATTGTTTAAAGTAAAAAATTAGAATTTTTTATTCAAATTAAAAAAATCACAAGAATTCGGAGTAAAAATGAAAAATAAAGCCTATATAGCTGACGAGAACGAGATAATTGAAGGCCAAATTCAAAAAGCACCGTACAGTTTTTCAGCTCCTGTAAAAGCAACTCCTCAAAACATTAATGGTTAACTATTTTATCAAGTTATTTATTTTTCTTAGTTTATTTCTTTTTAAAAATTGTAGATGTTGAAAAAGGAATTACTAGTACTAGTACTTCAGATTTAAATGGTCAATGGGGCGATTTTAGTTCTGTAAATGATAAATTATTGCGCATTAAATTTATTAGAAAAGTTTATCTAATTTTGACAATTCAATTAATTTTCACTTTTGGAATTGTATCAATATTTGTTCTTGTGTAAAATTTTGATTCTATTTTTTTCCTAATATTTTTTAATTTAAAATAAAAAAAAGTGAACCCGTCAAAAAATTTGCTCAAAGCAATACTGGTTTGTATCTATATATAGCTTCATAGTAAGTTAAATGAAATTAAAATAAACGAAAAAATTTTTATAATGTAAATTTAAGTTTGTTGTTTGTATCATGTTTGTTGGTTTCCATGTGCAATTGTGGATTAAGAAAAGTGCCATACAATTACATATTGCTGGGATCAATTGTAAGTAAAAATTAATCAAATTATGATCAAAGAAAAAGATAATTTTTTTTTATAGACTCTATCAATGACTTACATGATGTCGATGATCAGTGCTTATCACGATACTCAGATAGTCTTTATTGCAATTGGCATTACACTTTTTTTAACATTGGGAATAACTCTATTTTCGATTCAAACAAAATATGACTTTACTCAAAATTGTTGGTTCTTTTTGATAGTAATGTCGTATACTGTATTTGGCTTTGGTATTGCGTGTATAGTTTTCCGCAACGCTATAATGCAGGCTGTTTATGGTGGTCTTGGTGCCCTTTTAATGGCTGTTTTTCTGGCTTTTGACACTCAATCTTTGATGGGAAATAAACGATTCAAATTTAATCCCGAAGATTACTTTGATGCTGCTCTTCAATTATATTTAGACATATGTTATATATTTTTATATATATTACAAATGCTTGGAAAGAAATAATTAAATTTTTAAAATGAAAAATTAATCCGTCTAAGCATTTTTGAAAAAAACTTAATTGTTTTTAAAAATTTTATTTAATAAATATTTCTAAAAAATGAGTCTGATTGCTTTTGAAGAAAATTATTTTAACTCTAGAAATTGTTAATGAATGTATGAGTGGATGCTGAAAACTTTCTGTTTTTCAAATTTTTTAAAATTTTTACTGAAAACTAAAAGACAATTTTTATTTTTACAAAAAAAATTCTTTTGTTAAAATAAATCGACACATTATCCTATAAAGAATTAAATGCTCTATTTTCTGAGCTAATTGTTCTAGAAAAAATATCGGAAAATTTTTGATATCTTTTAACTTTCTCGGCATCTTCTTTTTTGCTAATCGCTTAACCTCTATATTTTTATACAAATTGTGAACAAAACTATGGTTTTAATTTTTTAATCGTCCAAAAAAGGTAATTATCAAAATGTGAACTGTCCAACTTTCCAGTTAAATGCTGGTTAATAAGCTTCAACATTAGACTTGGTCTTAACTGAGGCTAACACAAGAATTGATAATCTAAAAACCTGTCTATTGTTAGGTGATCTAAGTTGAGGACATTTGATGATCTCTTGGAATTATTTATTTAAAAATAATGAACTGATAGAAAAAAATTGTAACACAATTTTTAATTTTAAAATTTTAAATTGAGTTGGCCAAAGGTAACAGTGTGGATGAAATACTATTAGACTTCTCTAAGTCTTTTGATACGGTAGCGCATCAACGACTTCTTCATAAACTACGTGGTTATGGGCTAGGTGAGAAAATAGTAAGGTGACTCGAAGACTTTTTGAGTATGAGAACTCAGCGGGCTGTACTTGTTGATGAAGTTTCTAGATGGTCAGAGGTACTGAGTGAAGTTCCGCAAGGGTCTGTTCTTGGACCTCTGCTATTTGTTCTGTACGTAAATGACCTACCCGACTGCGTTTCAAATAGAGTGGAATTGTACGCAGATGACTCAAAATTACTCGGTTTAGTAAATAATGTTTATGAGAGAGCGATGTTACAGAAAGATCTGGATGGAGTATGTCAATGGATAGATATTTGGTGTATGGGATTGTGTGCTAACAAATGTAAAGTAATGCATTTCGGCAGACTAAATGAAAGGCATAAGTATACACAAAAAAGCAACAGAAATATTACATTAGCGACCACAGAGTGTGAAAGGGATCTTGGAGTGATGGTTTCATCAGATTTAAAATGGACTAGCCAAGTGAAAAGTGCTTGTGCGAAAGCGAGTAGGGTACTTGGAATGCTGAAGCGAACGTTTACAAGTAGAGAGGAAAGACTGTGGACCTAAGTGCCCCTTTAACATTAATGAGATAACAGCAAGAGAAATCATATCTAATAATTTAAAAATTTTATATGTTAACAAAAGTATAGGTGTAGACGGAATAAGTCGGTACTTTCTGAAAAATGCTTCTAAAGGTGTTTATTACCCTCTGCATTTAATTATCAAAAAATCCTTTGAATCTGGTTATTTAACAGATTATTGGAATCATGCATACACAACATCAAAGCATCAAAGCATCCTCTTTTTCACTTACTTTTTTCATTACTGCAGCAAAATTTCAAAATTTTCATCTAAAGTTTTCATTTTATAAATTTCATTAGAATCAAACAAACAAAGAATTAGACGTATCATTTAGAATTAATATTACTTTAAAATCAAAAATATTCAATCGTTTAAAAAAAGCAAAATTTTAAAACTCAGCATAATATTTAAATTAAATTTATTTGGTAGGTAAAGTTCGCGCAATGCAAAACTTCTACACTATCTTAATCGACTGAAATGGACCTCATTTTTAGATTCTCCATATATGAAAACCTAGGGTTAGCCGATTTTTTAGGGGGGGTCAAAAAAAATTTTTTTTGGGCTAGGGGGGTCTGAAGTTTAGCCGACTTAGTAAAAGTTGGTCTTCTTCGAGAGTCAATAAGTAATGAAAGTCAATATAAAATATGTTGTTTCTACACACCGTTTGATAGATAAATGATTTTTCTACAATTTGATGTGATTTTTAAATATTTTTTTTTTTTTTTAATAAAAATTTAGGCTAAAAAAAGGAAATTTTTGGGCAATTTTTTAGTTTTTTTGGATCTACTTTTTTGTTTACTCCTAAATACCCACTTTTTTATACATATTCTGAAACTAGAGAAAATTCTGAACAACTTGTCGGTCTTAGTTTTTTTATTTTTTTATTTTAAAGATTTTTAAAATCGTTCAAAAAGAGTCAATTTTCAAATAAAAATAATTGATTTTATTTTAAATTTAAGTCATATTCAAAGTATGTTTGTGAATAAAGTTATTTTATGATAAAAGTGAATTAGAAATTTTTAAATGTTCCTGCGTTTTTTCTTTTGATCTGCCTGAGAAATATGTTTTTAAAACATCCCCTAGACTAAACCCTTTTCCATAAGCTTCAACTGATCTCCAAAACCTTCGTACCAATTTTTTATTTATACCTTTCTCAATAAAATCATTTCGTGAAGCTTCAATCAACATTTTCATCTTTTCAAACCTGTGGTCAGTGCGACAGCGTACATATTGTTTCATAAAACACCATAAACCTTCAATTGGGTTTAACTCACAATGATATTTGGGTACAAAAATTATCTTAATATTGTATTTTCTAGCCAAAATCTCAAGCTTTTTGTATTCCTGGAAAGCCGGATGATCTATCAACATTTTCTTCAATTCTTCTATCTTTATTTTGCTTGGTAAACTTTGAGACTTAAAATTAATCAACTGTTCGTTCGATTGTTTCGCCGTTAAGCATTTAATGCTGGCAAGGAAAAGGTCAGCATCCCGAAAGGAAACGTTAAATTGCCTTTATTTTAAAAATAAAAGTAAATCATCAAAAAGATTAAGTTATTCAAAAATACTTTAAAATGGCAAGAATAAGTATACTAAGGGAACGCTTCGAACAATGTCCAGTCAATATAAAACGAATTATCTCAGAAATAATTTTTAGGTCAACATATGCTATTTCTTCTACTTCATAGTTTGAATCATCAGTTACCTGAGATTCATTCATAGTTGGCTCAAAATGATCAGACTCAACGATCGGATTTTCAAAATAAATTTGTTCAAGTTCATCTTGTTGAGATTCAACTTGTTCAGAACTAGTGGCATCTGGTTTTATTATTGAGTAAACTCCTAGGTTTGATAAACGGCACCTATTTATTGCTGATAAAAGAGGCATTCGAAAAAATTGAAAATAAAATTCTAAATTTTGTTAATTAAATAAAGAATATGATTCAAATTAATATTTAAAAAAAATTTAAATTAAACAAAATTGTAATTATGGTGCAAAAGAAAATTAATTTAATCTATATTTGAAAATTGACTCTTTTTGAACGATTTTAAAAATCTTTAAAATAAAAAAATAAAAAAACTAAGACCGACAAGTTGTTCAGAATTTTCTCTAGTTTCAGAATATGTATAAAAAAGTGGGTATTTAGGAGTAAACAAAAAAGTAGATCCAAAAAAACTAAAAAATTGCCCAAAAATTTCCTTTTTTTAGCCTAAATTTTTATTAAAAAAAAAAAAAAATATTTAAAAATCACATCAAATTGTAGAAAAATCATTTATCTATCAAACGGTGTGTAGAAACAACATATTTTATATTGACTTTCATTACTTATTGACTCTCGAAGAAGACCAACTTTTACTAAGTCGGCTAAACTTCAGACCCCCCTAGCCCAAAAAAAAATTTTTTTTGACCCCCCCTAAAAAATCGGCTAACCCTAGGTTTTCATATATGGAGAATCTAAAAATGAGGTCCATTTCAGTCGATTAAGATAGTGTAGAAGTTTTGCATTGCGCGAACTTTAGCCTTCAGATGAAATATAAAGAATAATTTTAACTTTTTTAGACTTGATATGAGGGTTTTGTTAAAACTCAAGTTTTAATTTTTTTCAAAGTATCTTAATAAGCGAGCTTTTTAGTTCTAATAAGATCAACAGACGCCCTCGAGATGTTCAACTAAAATTTCTTACTTTTGATATTTAATTGAAATATTTATAAACATTTGTCTTTGGGTAACCTGTAAAATTTCTTCTTGACAAAAAATAATTAGGTTTACAATCTCTTTAATAGTGCAACATTCAAACTTGAATTATTAATCAAATTTTAAATTCTCTCAAAGCCATCTTTTGCACCACTTCTCTAGTTAATTTGCTTCTTTCATTCATATCTCTATTTGTAATAAAATTATAAACTCCCAGCAATTTTTCTTCAAAACCAAAACTATGATCTATTTTTTTTATTATTCTCTGAACATTTGAGCCGATGGATTATGACACTTAAGCTTTTCAAATTTCTAAAAATTTTAAACTATTCAACTAAATCACTTTTTAGTCTTCTTTCGTCAGTTGGAGTGAGTTTAAACTTGCTAAGAGATTCTTCATAGTCCAAATTTCTTAAACACTCCATTAACCTACTTACAATAAAATATTTTTCATTTTAAAAAATGAACAAATCTTTGAAAAATATAAAATGCAGGACACAATTTCGTTTTGATAATTAATAACAACTTAGACGGAAAAAATATCGCACTATTAATTTTAATCTTCATTCAATTCTTTATAATTTAAATTTTCTAATCTGAACTTAATAATAATAATATAATAATAGTTAATATTCTACGGTCAAGTTTAGTTTAACTAAACTGACAAAGCAGGAAGACTAACGTAATCCCGCTATAGTAGACTTTTCGTTATTTTTGTTTCTACCGACATNTGTTTTGCTCCCCTTACTCCTCCACTTGGTCCTTCATTATTCACTGAGCTCATGAGTTTCGCATCGTAGTACCAATTAACATGATTATACTTTTTGTCGATTTTATAGAATTGAATAAGATCCCCACGCTCTCGCCTATCTTCCAGGGTTTCGAATAGAATAGTATCAAGATAAACTTGCTAAAATCATGAGTTCTTTGCAGCGCGATAAAATTAAATGAGCTACAAAGTAACAATAAAGTTAAATATAATTTAATTATTTAGACTGCATTTATGTATTTATTTATTTCACTAACCGCCCTTCAAATCGATGGAAAAAGTTTGTGAACAGAATTTGATTCCAAGACATATATTCATTTGTAGCAAAACATAGTCAAGTGTTGTGGACAATATTACATGAATAAAATATTTGAATACTTAAAAAATAAATTTAAACGTTGAACATGCCATTGAAGTGAATCAAAAAATATTTTAAGACCTTCTAGAGATGATTTTTTTAAAAATGATAGTTTAAATTTGATCATAAACTTAAATTTGCTTTTAAGACAATAAATATATGTTTAATACGAAACATAGTCACGCAGTTTCAGAATTTTAATCTTTCAATAAAAAAAAATAATTTAATTTTCCTAACTCCATGAAAATTATTCATTCAAGACTAAATAAAACTTTTCCTAAAATTAGTAGTAGTAGTAGTAGTAATTTCGACTGTAGCTGGCTAGCCAGCGAGTGTGCTGACAAGGCACACTAAGACAGCTGATGTGATTGATTGCTGCTCATCCAGCAATCAATGCCTGCTTTAAAACTGATAACATTTGGGGCTTCAACTAATTAATTAGGCAGCGAGTTCCATATGCTAGCGGTTTTGTTGAAAAAAAAGTTATCTCTATGTTGGAGCCTTGAAATTTCTAGCTGAGACTACTACTGAGCGCGATCTTGGTGTAATGGTGAACAACAAAAACTCAAATGGAATGATCAAATTGACAACTGCGTTAATAAAGCTAACAACATGCTTGGTATGCTCAAGAAAACATTCGTGTATTGGGATGCTCAATCGTTTTTGCAGCTTTATAAAACA
>PJRA01000401.1:1849927-1875653 GCA_016987375.1 Brachionus koreanus
CCCCGTCATAAGGGATTTCACAAAATTTAAGTCAAATTCCTTCAACTTTAATTTAATGCGGTTAAT
This sequence comes from Brachionus koreanus, assembly GCA_016987375.1. Lineage (NCBI taxonomy): Eukaryota > Metazoa > Rotifera > Eurotatoria > Ploima > Brachionidae > Brachionus > Brachionus koreanus. The sequence goes on from PJRA01000401.1 coordinate 1,849,994, forward strand.
CAGCTGTTGCTCTGTTGAGGCTTGCCAACGTTCGTTCATCCATGTTGTGCTTAACATAGAATAGTGAGCAGACGCTAAGTCAGGCCAAAAAACGTAGTCAAGGTCTACATGATACTCATGTATAAATGTGAGCAGTCGTTTATTCAAGCATTCGTCTATATAGATGCTCGAGTTGATGGCAACCGACTTTGATAATCGAAAAAGAGGCTACATACCTCGATCAGATATGGCAATCCAAACAAGCACCTTCTTTGGAAACTTATCTTTTCCAGCAAACCGAACACTGTCCGGACTAGTAGACTTGTCATTTGTGTAATATCCAGCATTTCCCGGCATGTTGTCGCCCGCCAAAGTAAAGTACTTTTCGTTGTCCAAAATAAGCGAACATGGTGAACGATATAGCATATTTGAAAGTTTTTTACTCAATTTCTTGGCTTTCTAATGCTGTACGGCGCTTTATTTTGGTGTTTTTTCACGTTTACGATATGAAATATCCATATTTGTTAACTGACGGCCAACTGTTGTCTGGTGGACATTAAATTTTCTTGCTAGACGCCTTTGACTCACTCCAGTTCGGTTATTGGTCAATCTCTTCAGTTTTGTCCAATTTTAAAAAATTTCTTTTGCAATATTATAGCTAATTTTTAGTAGTTTATAAATAAATATATATATGATCCCCTGATCATTTGCATAATCGGGCATGTTAACTTAACTTTTGTCCATTTACTTATGCATCACCCGTTATATATGATGTTAGATGAACATGCAATATATTGAAGACTGAAATAACTATCTGGAGACTACTGCTATTGTGACGTTCATCTAAAAAAGTAAACCCGTGAGATGAAAAACAACAGTCAAATATTCAAAACTATTCATAGTAATTTAGATTATTCCAACAAATCAAAAACAATAGTAGATTAAGAGGGACGATCCCAAAAAAGTTCTTAGTTGCTAAAAAAAGCTGCAGCGGTTCTAATAAAAACGAAATGGTCCCAGGCCCGCCAGCGATTTGCCGACCATTTGGCGAACCGTCCGACCAAACCGGCCGTCCAAGGCGTCCAAACTGTGCGATTCAGCCGCCCCAAAAGTTTGATCAAGACGATCTAACCGACCGAACCAGCTGATAGGACTTTTAGATCGGCTTTTTCGGTCGGTTTGGTCGGACGGTTCGCCAAATGGTCGGCAAATTGCTGGCGGGCCTGGGACCATTCTAAAAGGTATCGAATCTGATGAGTCTGAGGTTGATAAAGAAAAATCTGTTCCAAAAAGAGCAAGAATCGAGTTAAAAAATCAAGACATAAGTGACAAAGAAACAAAATCATGTGAACAATGCGGCGTACAAATGAGGAAAAGACGTTACTGGGCCTGTCCTAATAAATGTGTAAAAAAATAAGACAATTAGTGCTACATTAGCAAAAAAATTATTTTTTCTTAATTTTAGTTGTCAAATTAATTAATTTGGAGTCGATTAATAAAAAAAAGCTACTTTTTTTAATTTTTATGATTTTTTTTATATTTAGCGGTTTTTTAATTGGGGTGAAAAATTAAAAATTTTCAGATTATTCAGATTAGATATTTCAGATTTTTTGTTTGTTACCCGCGAGATGTGTACAAAAGGGAGAAATTTTTTGAAAAAAAACGGATTAGATTTGCCATGTCTCGATTCGAATTCCTCAAATACATTGTCAGTTTCTAGTAAAGAAAACTAAACTTCTATTTTTGATATTTAACAAACTATTTTTGATAATTAAAAAAATTATCAAAAATTTAACTTTGCCGCTTTTTCTTATTTTCCAATCTGAAGAGGAAATCCAATATCGGCAGTTAATACTTCTTTTATCTTCTTTTATAGCCGTATATCACATTTGCCTCTTTTTCATTAAGTCTTTCTTTTTATTTTGGTAACATGCTTTAAAACTTTATTTTGTCTTTTTAAAAACATTCAAGTATCTTTTTTTTTTATTTTTTGCTCGAGTCTTTTCTATCAAAAGTTGTTAAGGAAATAAGTCTTTTGGGCTTTAAGATTGATCAAAATTTTTCTAAACAAGCTTGTATCATCTCTTTAGTTGTGAACAAAAAATTATTTAGTATTTAAACACTCTTCTACTTGTCAACTTCTGCTAAGATACAGTTTTTTAAAGCTTTTATTTTACTCTAATTTGACTACTACTAAACTCTTAAAAGAGGCAATAATCAAACTAGCTAAGAGTAATTATTTTTAATATTCAAATTTTTTTAGTTTAAATTTTATGTTAATAACTTTAACTTACACTAGCACCAAACGAGTCATTTGACTCGTTTAAAAAATTTTCAAATCCGCGTATCTTTTGAAAAGATTTTTCAAATAAATATGTCTTTCAAGAATTATGTAGATTTTAAAATTTCCTTTAAAAAATGACATTACTTTATAAAATTTTTATAGTTTTTTATAAGACATTTTTGAATTAAAAAAACATGAAAAAAAGCTTGGCGCTTCTAGTGTGAATGGCGTCAATTAGCTAAAATTTACTAGAATCAATGGCAAAATCTAATAATGGAGAAAAAAAGTTTGTATTCTTTTACTCAAAATTAATAATTAGCTTTGTGATCAAGAGATCAATGTTGAAATTCACTACATTCAAGCTTTCTATCTACAATGATTTAAATTTAATTTTTATTAATTTTGTTAAAGCATTTGATTTAAATTTTTCAATGTAATTTTTCTAAATAGACAAAACTATATTTTTTATTATTATTATTATTCTTTATTTAATTTTTAAAGATTTTAACTTTTTATCCAATTTAAATAAATAAATGAAGTGTTAATCAGTGTATTAGACAAGGACACTAGCCTGTTGATTAGCCTTGAAATTGTAAAAGTAAATTAAATCTAATCGAAGAATAAAATGTTTTTTTAAAAAATTATAGCTACTATTCCAGTACTTTTATTAGCAATTCCATTACTCCAATTTGCTAAAGAGGTTGCTGCACGGAGTTAATAATCTTCATCTTATAGTTAAAATCGTCTAAAAAAATTAATTTTTCTTAAGAGTTTTAAAATTTAAATGTTGTTGACTCTGATTTCAAATTAAACATTTATGTTAGTTTGGTTAAGACAAATTGGTTAAAATTGTAACACAAAGTTTGATTTTCATAAATTCATGAAATAAAAAAAATAAGTTGTTGTTGTATCTTTTAATATCAATGACAATTTTTGTTTAAAGCTTTAATTTTTGGACTTATCAATAAACTTTTTATATAAAAATCCCAAAAGAAGACACACTAAAACTAGTTATGAAACCCGCTAGAACTTAAACAGATTACATCATTTTTACCAGTTATGGAAAAGTTTACATATCCTAATTGATTCTAAAGCTGATCTACCACCTCTAATTTATGTAGAAGAAATCAATTTTATTATTTTTTTCTTTTTTAATTATAAAGTCATAAATTAAAAATAAATAACTCTCTTTAAAAATCTGAAATTTTATCTAAACGCCTTTTTTATAGAAACTTTTGCCATAAGTTAAAAGTTATTTCCTATGTTATCAAGCATGTGAATAAAAAAAATGGTTCGATAGATGATTGTCTTTTGTGTTATTGTTAGATTAAAAAATCAAAAAAGTAAGATCGATCATTAAAATTATTAAAAAAAAAAAGAATGGTAGCTTTATCATTGACAATTTTAACTTGTTTTAAAGTGGGTAAGAAAATTTTTTTGCTTTTTTTTGATGCCATATCATATGAAATAAATCTTATAAATATAATTTTTAATTTATAATTTTTAAAAAGCATTCGTCTTCTCTTCGGGATTTAATAAAGAATATATAGATTATATTTTAAAAAATCCCTGGCAAAGAAATGAAAAAATAACAACTCAATCATCTGATGGAATGAAGAATTCTTTTAATTGTAATATTTCTCCTATTTCAAAACAAAGACCTACTAGTGTTCATGCTTTGAGACCACAAGATATTGAAGTTATTGCTGCTCTAGGAGATTCATTAACAGTAATTTAACAATTGGATATGAATAATAATTTTCTTACCTTGGCAAAAAAAAGGCAGCAAATGGCGCTAAGGCAACCAATATCTTGGGTTTAATTGAAGAGTGTAGAGGAGTTTCATGGTCAATGGGAAGCGAAAATCCAGATATTAGAAAATCAATCACTTTACCAAGTAATTCAAATTTAAAATGACCTTTGAATATTTATTTTTTGTAAAGCTTATTTTAAAATTAATTTAATATTTCACATTTATCTATATTAAGCTTCATAGACTATTTTAAAAATGTAAAAAATATGTGTCTATCGACTAAATTTAACCAAAAGACTTAAGTGAAAAAACGAAAAGAATCAAGTTTAAAACTAGAAGCACCATTCGAGTCATTTGACTTGTTTGAAAAATTTTTAAATCCTCGTATTTTTTGAATGGGTTTTTCAAATAAATATATCTTTTTTGAATTTTGTAGATTTTAAAATTTTCTTTAAAAAATGATATTACTTAATAAAATTATTAAAGTTTTTTATAATATATTTTTGAATTAAAAAAAACATGGAAAAATGCGTGGTGCTTCTAGTGTTAAAGAGAAAAAATTGCAATCTTGAACAGCTCTAATAACTAATTAATGAAAATTCTATGATGCTTTTTGTTTCATAGATTTGAGGTCATTACATAAGGCAAATTTGTACATGGTCTTCTTGTAAAGGCCTTGGTGTTGTTGTTAAGATAGTCCTGACTGATCGGTTTAGAGGCCGTTTTCTCGCTGAAAGGTCATCGTTCCTGATTTTGTGAGAATAATGAATTCCGACTACCCGTCTGAGTTGTTTCCGATATCCCTTTTTGTCTTCAGTCTGTTTCTGAGCCAATGTATCCATATAACATGTCTATAAAAGCTTTATGAAAGCATTGTGGAAATGGACACGCCTAAGCTCTGTGAGTCCTTTTCTCCTTGCCATCTTCCAGTGGCTCTTTTTCATTCTGCACCAATTTTAGTCAGCTGATTTGACTTAGTCATTACGAAATTAAATATATTCTGAATTATTTGCTTATTTCTGGAGATAAATAAAGATGAAAGATCATATAATCAATTCCAAAATTTTTATATTTTGAAAGAATTTTTTAAAATTAGAAATAATTTTGAGCAATTTCATTAAATTTTGATCACAAGCTTCAAAAATTAAATACAAAAAAATTTTTTTTTTAAATCTTCTTCATAAAAATTTAAACACTTGAAAATTATATTTTAAACAATTATTTTATTTTTTTTCTTCAAGATATTTTGAAGAAATTTAATCCAAACTTATATGGCGCCTCAACTGGTTCTGGTTCGTATACATCTAATAAGGCTGGATTTAATATGGGACAACCAGGAAAAACTTCCAAGTTAAATTTATAAATAAAATGCTTATTTTTAACAATTTATCTAACTCTAGTGCAATGATGTCTCAAGCAAAAGAATTAATTTTAAAAATGAAAGCAACACCTGAAATTAACTTTAACGAGGCATGGAAATTAGTTACCATATTTGTCGGTGGCAACGATCTGTGTCTTGCTTGTGAAAATGTAAATTTAATTTATATATATATATTATTTATTTTGACAAAAAAAAAATTGTTTGATTTTATTAAAAGACAAAATTAACAGCTGAAAATTACTTGAATAAAATTAGAAAAGTTTTGGACCATTTGAAATTGAATCTGCCAAAGACTTTAGTTAATCTTGTCGTTTCTCTGGATGTGACTGTAATTGATGATTTATCTGGTACAACATGTAGAAATATGCAAAAGTAGCTTTTAATTTTAGAATTTTTAAAAAATATCTTTTCTTTCTAAGAACCTTTTGTGAATGTGGTTTATCTTCAGGATTTAGAAGTAGCCTCATAAACATGACACGCACCATTCAAAAGGGTACCGAAGATTTAATCAACAGCGGGATATTTGATACGTCAGATGATTTTACAGTTGTTGCTCAACCTTTTATGAAGAATATGGGTGTACCTAAAAAAGTATTAATTCAAAAAAAAAATTAATGGTTTAGGCAAAATTCAATAAAAAATCTAAAATAATAAAGGAGGACGGTTCAGCTGATTATAGCTTTTTTGCACCTGATTGCTTTCATTTTAGTACAAAAGGACATGAGGCTAGTGCAATTGAACTTTGGAGCAATATGGTAAATGATTTTTGCCCAAAAATAATCTAAATTAAAATTAAAATTAAAAGTTGACTCCAGTTGGACAAAAGTCAGATAAATGGATCAACTTAGATAAGCCAATACCTTGTCCACAAGAGGTTTATTTATTTTAATTAATGAAAACTTTTTTTTTTATTTTGAAAATTCAAATTTATTAAATAATTTTCTTAAGAGTTCTCCTTACATTTTTACAAACGTCAACAGCAAATGAGGCAGCCAAAATATATTTTAATATTTTTCAAGTTTTAAAAATTTTAATAAATTGCAAATAAAAGTCTTAAAGACAAAAAATTTTTTAAAATTTTTCAGATACGATCCTTTTGAAAGCATATTTGATATTCTTTTTAAGAACAAATTATCTTACATTCTCCTTTTGGGTCTTCTTAAATTGATCTATTTAAATAATTAATTTATCACTATTAATTATTAAGTAAAATTTAAATTTCAAATTTTTTTATATCCTGTGTTATAAAAAATTATGAATTTTTCAATAATAGAAAAAAAATTTAATTTTATTTTTATTTTTCAATAATAGAGGATATCTAAGCATAGCTCTAAAGAGCTGTAGCAGCCGCTTTTTTTTGTTTCACCATCCAGCTATCAACCTTCGCTTTAAAGCTTTTTAGGCTCTGCATTTATTTAAATAATAAAGAGAGGACCTAGCCTTTTGGAACTTTGGAAATCCATTTTTAATCTTTATCCAAATTGAGTTGGTATCCCCTACAAATACTACTACTGCTCTTTGTGAACGTTCTAAAAGAAGAGCCTTTATCGAATTTATTTTTTTCTTCTATTGGAAACAAGAAAAAGATTTTTTAAATTGTAAACGACTGGTGAATTTTCTTTTAAACGAGTCGCATTTTCTTGAAAAAAGCAACTCAAATAAAGGGAAATTTTTGACTCAAATACTAGCAAGTTTCTTGCATTTATGGTAACTTCTATTTTATGAAATACGGTAAAAATAAACAGAATTGGGTGCTCTACATAATGATAACTATTTTTTTTAAATTCTAAAAAATTTTAACTTTGCGATAAATTTATAAATTTTGAAATTATGCTAATAAAAATAGTGATCAATTTTTTGAAAATAAAAAATTAGGCTTCAATTTGAATTGAACCCATTTATTTTTATTCTAAGATTAGATTTTTCAAAAATTAGTTTTAAAATCTAAATTTCAGACATATTTAAATTAGTGAGAAATCAAAACAGCTGTTTAATAAATCCGAGGGTTTTTTAGACCAACTTTTAAGTCGAAACTAGATGCATGGCTTGTGAAAAAAAGAAGTGACTACTATAGCTCATTGGAGCTCTGCTCGGACAATTTTCTGAGTTGCAGTTCAACTTACTACAACTACTAAATTATATCTTAAATGTTTTTATACAGAAATAAAATTTCATATGAGCATCTTTTTTTTAATTCTTAAAAAATTTAATTAATGTTCAGAAAATAAAACCGATTACGAGCTATAGAAAAAGATATAAAAATTAATTCGATATAACGAGTTTCGATATAACGAAAACTTGATATAACGAGCTTATAATGAAATACCGCTTAATCATTTTCTTAAGAATAAAAACTTCCTATAACGAGCTTGAACAAAAGAAATTTTTTCACACTTTTTATATAAAAAAAAATAAAAATAAAACAATTAACTTATCTTCATGATTAACTATAAATCACCAGAAAACATTTCCTATCTAATTGTTTATAAAAAATGTCTAATCTTAATCAAAAAAAAAAGAAAGTGTATTTCACTTGAAACAAAAGTTGAAATAATAAAAAAACATTGCGAACAAAAAATCGCTACTTCAATTCTCGCAAAAGAGTATAGCGTCAACACATCGACCATTTCGACAATTCTCTCGTCTAATGAAAAAATTTTAGAGCACTTTGAGAAGAACTTGTGCGGTCCAGAAAAAAAAAAGAATCAAATTATCGAGTTTCGATGATGTCGATAAAGCCGTTTTGTTTTGGTTCGAAGATTTTTTTTTGAATAAAAACCAAGATTTCTCAAAAATAGTTGATTTTTTGTTTAATATTGAAAATGTTGTGATTGAAAAATGTAATACCAAACAAACATCTATTAAAGATTTTGTAAAAAAACAATAATTTTATATTTTTTTTCCTTTTTTATTTATTTTTTTACCAATAAACATTTAGAAAAAAAAAATTTTTTTCCCATCTTTTTCAATGCAATTTCGATATAACGAGTTTCGATATAACGAGAATTTAATCAATTTAATTTATTCAAATTAATCAAGATTTAAGATCGATAAAATTTTTTTTGATTAAATATTTAGTATGTAAAACCCATATTGGTGTCTGTGATCCACGAATCGAGATGATTAATATGTTTCTATTTCAGAGATTATTTTAAAAAAGTAAAATAGCTATGAATTTTAATAAAAAATTTAAAATTATATTAGGTATTTAGGTGAAGACAAACTAGGACAATTTCCTCAAGAATTACTTGCATTTTTAAATTTCTATATAATCATAAAATATTCTCAAATAAATTAAAATAGCTAGTTACCCAAGGAAAACTCGATACAAATTAACCACTATTTTTTGACTAGAATGGGTAGAATAAGAATAGTAGATAACATGAAAAGTTATGCCACCTCTGACCCACCAGGTGTCATATTCATCATTTGCATTTTGGCTTTCATTCTAATCTTAAGCTCGTTCGTGCTGTTCGTAAATAAAGATAAAGTACGCAATCCGGACGAGCTTGATTGGAATGCATTCGAACGAAAACTAGCTGACCTGGACTATTGTTTCAAGCTAGCTGACTCTGAAGTAACTAAAAAAGAGGAAATATTTCTAATAGACAAATCAATGTTAGAAAAAATTTTAATGATAAAAATATTTATTTTAAATTTTGATTTAAACTAGAAAAAGCTATTCTTATCCAGTTGAATTGAGTGCAAACTTGGAACAAAATAAGACCGACTTGGATAGACTTGTTCTATTTTATGGAAAAATAGATGGTCTACTTATAGGCTTAAACAAAGGTTGGTCATATTTTTTTTAAACAACTATTTAAAAATTTGTTTTGTTAAAATAGAAAAATTTGATGTTAATTTGGAAATAAGTGAAAAAAAAATTTTAAGTTATGAATGCACACAAATCATTCTCGACAACAAGCCATGTTACAAATATCTTATTAAAGGCTGTTTGACTTTTAGCGGCTTTTCAAAGCTATTTCAGAAAACAAAATCTCCTAATTTATGTGAAAAAAGCAGTACAGATTTGAGTGAAATAACTCCGGACAAAACAAGTCTATTTACTGCATATAAAGCTACTCCAGAGCTAAATGACCAATATTGGTGTCCAAGCACTTATGGAAATAAAGCCAAGATAAACTATAATTCAGACGACAGTTTGATTCCTTTTTTAGACTTGGTAAAATTTATCATATTTTTTTTGAAAAAATCACAAGTAAAAAATTTTATTCTAATTTCAGACAGACAAAGTACTAATTAGATCCAATTTGAAAAAATGTATATATGCTTTGTTAATTTGGTTAGTTTGTATTTTTGTTTCAATTTTGTTTAAAAAACCAAGAAAAAACATTTACTCGGTAAATTTTCTAATAAAAATTAAGTTTAGTTTACAAATCACATATTTTTTTGATAATATTAAATTTGAAGAAAAATAAGCTGTCACATCATACTATCTGATATTTCTTATGTGAATTTATAAGTAAAGAAAAATATCTAAATTAATTTTTTTTCAAATAAACAAGTTTTACCCAACCTAATTCCAAGTGAGTTAAAAGTTTTTTCCCATTGAGTCAAATTTAACCATTTCATCTTTTAATAATTTATTTTTCGGATAAGCAAATTTGAATTATATTTTACAGCATTTCTGAAAGCGTCTGTTTTTCAACAAATATTTTTAATAATCTTGGTTTGACTTTAAAAAACATTTAAATTTTTACCTTTTTTTATAAAAAACATAACTAACTAATATTTAATATGTCCTGCTTTTTTCAGTTTACATATTTCACACATTTATCTTTACCCATAGAAATTCAGATATCAAAATAAGATTTTTTAATTTTTTTCCTAATATTAGTTAATATCAACTAATGTTAGCTAATGTAAGCTGCTATAAGAAAGGGCTAAAAAAGCGATGGCAACTGATATCAAATAATATCAGACTTGTTTTTAAGTCACAGTTTTAAGTCTAAGTTATGACTTGACCTAAGACTTAAAAACAAGTCTGGATAATATCAGATGATATGATGTGACAAGTTGATTTCTGGCCCTGAACTAATTATAGAATTATTTCGTAAGGTTTAAAATAACGAACTTAAAACGAGGAATAAAAAAATGTTAGATAAAACTTAGATAGTTAATATTAATTCCTTCGAGAAAAATAAAAAAAAAGATTTTCTATTTTTTTTATATAAAAATACCAAATCTATTAAATTAGAATTATTAGTTTGGTATTTACAAGTTCTTATCAAACTCGGAAAAGTTCTTCATTTTTTTTTGATAATTTAAAATAACAAAACTGTATTTTGTTTATTTGGAAGTCTTATTAATAGATAAGGAAAGAGAAATCTTACTTTTTTAATTAATTGCTAAAAAACTTGTTTTTTTATTAATTTCATGCAAACAAATCCACTTTTCAACGAATTTATATAATTATGTGATCTATTGACAAACAAAAGTTGTCTTTAGTAAACTAAACTCATTGAATACAATAATAATTAAATTTTTTTTTTAACTTTAATCTAATTTAAGGAAAATTTATAATTAAATTAGAGCTTGGACCAATTTAATTCGAAAAGTTTAGTATTTTCAATTTTTTTTATTGATTATGATAATAAATAAATATAAAAAAAAAATTTACATTTTATCAATTGTCTTCATTTTTATCAAAAAAATTAACATAACAAAAATTTTCATGAAAGTCAACACGTTTTTTCATGCTTGACGGTGATTGTGCTACACCAGAAAAGTTGTAATTATTCAATGTTGAGGTGCTTTTAGTCATTGATTGATTTACATAGGATGTCAAATCATAGCCCGATGCAGAATTAGTCAAATAACTGTTGGATTTTTTCAATATGCTTTTGACTCTTTCAGGTTTTTGCATAATTATCTCTGGAACAATAAAAGGCGACGTACTGCGTAGTATTTTCTCTTCTTCTGGATCCATGGGCCACACCATATTGGCAAAAGTTCTTTTTTTTAAAGGAGCCACAGTTGCCACAGGCAGAGTCGTCAAGTTTGTCTTGTTTTTTAGAAATTCGTCACCATTCTTATCTCTAGCTGCGTTTAACTTTTCATCCATGCTTTTGCTCTTGTTCTCAAAATTTTCTGAACATGACAATAAATTCACAATTTGTGTTAATTTATTATTAATTAAATTTATATCATTATTTAAATTATTTAAGGAATCGTTTTTAGAAAAATAATTTCCAGAATAAAAATTATTCAATGAATCAGCGGGGTTAACATTTAAGGTCAAAGATGCATGTTCTGTTTTTAAAGACATGTAATTCATAGCCGCAGAAGGCCTATTTAAACTAATATTTGTTTTATTAATTGAGCTTTCATTATTAACTGTTTTAACAGGTGGTGGCAAACGATTGCCTATTCGTAAACTGGTCGTATTTGAAATTTTGTTAGAAGCTAAATTTTTATTAGCCTGATCAAATGAGTCAAATTCAATATTTTTATTCAAATTGGTCAAATTATTGAAAGAGTTTATGATATCTTTAACTTTGGCACTTGAATTATTAAGCTCTTTATTATCTCTCATACAATTACTTCTAGGCAAAGATGTATTTCTTACAAGATTAGCTAACTGAGGCTTTGTTTTAACGTCTTCATTTAGCATGTTTACATATGCACTCTGATTTGAAGAAAAATCATAGTTAAGAGTATCCAAATCGTTCATGGTTTCTGTGTTGTTATTGTTATTGTCGTTGTTGTTCATAGAAAAGTCTTCAATGAGAGTGTTTGTGTTGAAGGTGTCGTCATAGTCATTGCGAGTTGTATCGTCTTCTTTTCTCTTTTCGATTACAGTTTCAACTTGGCGATTTGATTCTGTTTCATCATTTTCGCTACTTTCTGATATGTTACTCTCAAAATTATTCGATTCGTTTACCAACTTTATTCGAATATTTTTGCCATTGTCAACACTATTTTCGCTTGTTGACACAGGGTTTATGTTAGAGGGCCTTACTGTAAGCTTGGTCTCCTTAGGCTTGTAATCGTATTCACCTGTTTTATAATCATTTGCTAGAAAACCTTGATTGGAGACCAATGGCGCGTTCTCAGCTCGCAAGTCATTTACAGACGATTGCCTGGATACATTATTCGAGTTGGACGAACGAGCGAAATAACTAGACTGAAAGTTGTGTAATGATGAGCTAGATGTATTAAAATTTTGGTAAAGTTTGTCTATAGAATGATTGCGAGAGGGCTTAGAATCAATAGCTTGATGTGATCTATTGCGTAATCGATTCAGAGAAACAGTGTCATAAGAGGCATCGTTTAGGTTAACAAAGCTGGCGTTTTTGGGAAATTTTACAATACTGTCTATAGATTGACGGCTTGTCGACTTAACAACATTAGAGTAGAACTGACTGAGCTCAGCCGGTTTAGCATTTCTTTTGTCACTGGTTTTTATTGAATTTAGCACAATATTGTTAAGTTCTGAATTTGTTTTTAGATTTTTATTAATTAGCTCCTCTCTTTTGTTATAGTCGACTAAAACCGAGTCCAATAGTTGTATGCTTTGCAAAAGACGAGTTGGACCATCTTTGAATTTCAAAATTGTAAGCAGAAATGATTTTTTATATGCTTTGTTCATTGCATAGGCGAATCGAAACGACTCGTAATTGGACGGATTAGACTTTCGCCACACATTGTTCGATTGGGTCGAGCCCGACACCTTGGACACTAGGACACAAGTGTCCTTGTGTCGTTTGTCAACATAGATTTCTTTTAAATGACGAAAATTGAAAAATATATGGTTCCATGTGTTGGCATCTGGTTTGTTGCGCGAGCTAACCGAGTTTTCTTTTTGTATCAGAATTCCATTGTGGGTTATGTTTACTTGTGCTTTGTTTCTGAAGTAGAATTTTAATGGTGAGTCGGCGGACGCGTACAGCCACTCCATCATGGACTGCATTAGCGAATGATCGCTTGAATAAACCTCTTTTTGATAGAGCAAGTAAACACTGTAGCCTGTGTCGGTCAAGTTTTGATCGTTCATATTTAAAAAAATTGCCAAATAGTTGTCTATTTCAAATTTTATAAGTCATAAACTAATTCAGGGACTTAAGGTAGACAATGTTTATTTTTCGTCGAGGCGTCAAAAAATTCTAATTAGTTAAAATCTCAGTCAATAATGCAATTGCGTGTAATTGTATGGATTGGCCGGAGAGAAAAAGAGCTTAGCTATCGAGGCAAAGTTAGCTAGATGACTACGATCCGGCTACGCTTGAGTGCTTTCTATTTTCTTCTGAAGCTTTAATATAGTAAAGAGATAATAACTAAACAGAAGCGAAATATTATTGTTCGAAAATAATCGACAAAATAGTATGTATTTATAATTGTTGATGTGGTTTGTGGGTATCAGGTAATATAAATGAGTAGGTACGCAACAACAACAAAAAAAAAAGAGAAAAAGAAAAAATTTCAAGCTTGAACAAAATCTTTAAAATTAAAAATTAACATTATTTATTTGGCCGGCTGGTTTAGTCTAGAATAGTTGATTTCAGTCAAAAAAAAAATGTAATCAAATTTAACATCAAATCGGCAATATTTATGTGATGGCTTAATCAAGGTAAACAAAGAATGTAAATAATTTTTGTTTAATTAAAATTAGAGTTTTTGATTAGATACTAGATAACTACATCATATGCATCTTTTTACGTCTTTTTTTAACAAATCAAATTTTGGATTTTTAAATAGCTGATTGTTTAAGGTAAAATGAATAGAAAGATTTTATCATTAAAATTAGTTCAAATTTAAAAATTGGAAAAAATTCATGTATTTGATTTGGCACTAAAAATAGATCCCTAAATTAAAGTGATTTTTTTAGGCTACAAAATAGTTATTAGCGTGTTTCCTGCCAAAAGAAGAGAACTGCTTTTATTTTAGTTAATATTTTTTTATTGGAATTTTTCTAAAAAAAATTTCTCATCAAGTAATCGAACATCTTGCAAAAAATGGATATTTGTAGTTTCTAAAAGAAGAGAAAAAAAGCAGTAAAATTTTTTAATTTGACGACACTTTTTTATCAAAAGTCTGGAAATATTAATTTTTTTTTAACTAATGTATAATTTATTCAAGTGTGAACAAGCGTTGGGTTAGTTAACCAAGATAAATAAATATATATATAAAAATAAAGCATAATTATCAATTTTTGAGTGTTGGATGCATTCAAAAAGAGTGATCAACCAGTTCAAAAACAGACTGGATAATAAATTTAAAAAAAGAAGGAAACGTCTACTATAACAGTACAACGTTAGACTTTTTGCTCAGAGTCAATTTAGTTAAACCAATATTATTAAAGTTGAAATAAATCACTTTTAATGATGGCAAATAAAAACTTGCTCTACAGTTGACCTGTCGTAGTTTAGTGTCATTGTATTAGTGTGACAAAGCTATAGTCTATATAGAACTATTTAATGATCAATAAACAATGTTATCTGTCCACTCAGACTAATATAATTGCACTGAATAAATTTAAATTTTTTTTTCAATTTTCAAACAAACAAGCAAATATCTGAAAACTTAACAAATAAAATAAACTCTTTAAATAATTAATAGAATTTAAAATATATGATTCAAATTGTACTGTATTGTCTCAAAACGCTTTATTTTAAATTTAAACCAAAATTGACTTTTGCATCATATCAATTATTTTCAAATAAATCATGCTCAAGTTTAAATAAAATTTATTTTTTTTTGAATACAAGAAGTGGGGACTTCGTCTCCCCTCCTTATAATTCACACCTCAACTTGAAAAGTTATTTTCTTTAAGTAAAATAGATTTTAACTAAATCGAATATTAAAAGATTAATCACAATTAAAATTTGACTTGTGAAATTTTTTTTGGAATCTTAATTTCATAAGAAAAAGACTAAGCTAGTATCAAAAAAAAATTATAAATGAATAAATTTTCTATTTTATATTAAAACTGTCTTTTTTTAGAAACTTAGTTCCTTATTTGAATATTTTTTGGATACGATCTATCTAATAACCATAAAACTCAAAAGATTTTTTAATTAGTCACTTTGCTTCATTCTATTTCAGGAAGAGTCATTTTTTATACCTTTTTAATATCTATGAGATTATTAAGATTTTTTAGCAGATAGATTTGACTTTTTGTAAATATTTATGTCGCCTAATCAAAAGATCCTTTTTTTAGTTCAAAAAAATTATTTTTTTATGGATCATTTTCTATTTAATTAATTTTGTAATCATTTTTATACATTTATTACCCTATCTATGCGGAGCATCTTTTAATTCAAATGTTTTTAAATTGTAAAGCCTCATTCTATTTTGGTTCATCAGTATTTTTTAAAAGATTTTGATCTAAAGAATAGACAGATTAATTGATGATGCTATTAAATTTAACTGTGTATAAAAATTTTTATTTTTAAATAATAAAAATTCAAAATAATCGATTGTTGACAACTAATTAAATAGTTCTTTATTTCTAAAACTTAATTATTTTATAAAGCAAGACAATAAAAATACTCATCATCATGTAAAATTATTCGTATTTTATAAATATATCTAAATATATAAATAATCAAATTTTTGTTTTGTTTTCGTTGTAATAGTCTTTCTTTAAATCAATCTATCCAAAAAAACAATTAATCGTTTTAATAATAAACTTATTTACAATAATCGAAATAAAAATTTAGTTTTATTTATGTTATATTGCTTTTAATTCTTCAACAATTAAAATATTTTGATTATCTTATAATTTTAAAATTCCAAATTTTATAACATTTTTCGGGAGTTAAATTTTGCGCTATTTAACTTATTTTTTAAATTAAAATATACAATCTATTAATTTTTTTGAATTGATATCTAATGACTTGCCGCCTATTTTGAATAAATTTAAAAACTATTAATCAAATAAGACTGTTGCTTTATTTATTTAATTAATTAACAGAAAAAAACAAACCACTCCTAGCCCCATAAACAAATCTTTTAACATGGCGAAGATTTTTTCTCCAGTACAGTCATTGTAAAAAAAAAGTATTTTATAAATATAGTTGTGATTAATTTTCGAATTGTTAAATGCTAGATTTTATATTGAAGCAGCTTGCAAAATTTATGCAATAAAACTAGATATCCTATTGATAAAGCTATGATCGCCATTATATGACCTAAAATTAGGCTTTTTTTTTAATTTTAAACTTTGATTCACTTAATTAAATAAAGTGATGAATTGCATCACAATTATTTCAATTTTAAAAATAATATTAATATATATTTTTTTAATTTTTTACGAAACACTACTAAGTTTAAGTAATTATAAATGAACTGATCGAGATGTTAAGAATACGATGATAACACATCCAAACTTAACCATTTAGATAAAATGAACCTCTTTTCAAATTAATGGATAAAGCGAATGAATGAAGGATCATATTAACTAAAATAACGCTGCTAAATTGTTTCTTAAAGTCTTACCTTTTAAAAGAGTAGTGGATTACAATAACATGTGGTTTAATTCATAAGTTATAAGCATTTAAAGACGATAAAATTTTTTGAGATGGTTAATTTTCAAGACTAAGCTGCCAAAAAGTTAATTTAGATATTAGGCTAGGTCAAAAATTTTGCGTTTTTTTAAACTTTTTTTAATCTATCAAAAAAAAAAGAGCAATATTTTGCCAATCTTCAAAACAAAAATCATTATACTCCACGCTCATCTATTTTTACCATTGTTCTTCTAGCTGTATCTTGAAATGAAGCATGCATTGGTTCCAATTCTTAAAATTAAGAATAAAGTTCTGCTTTTAAAGCTTAACCGTCTGGAACCAACTCAAAGTGTATTACCCCTTGAAAATTGTGCCAAACATGCAACTTCACCTTTTTAATCAAAGCGTCCTCTTTGAAGAACAACCCGACAACGTCTGTTAGTCAATTTAAAAGGACGAGATATCTTGGACATTGATGAGTAAAGGTCTGACCCTTTCTACCTCTGAATGCTTGTATCAATACTTTTAAATTTTTGAACTAATCTTGTACCCTTCTTTCTTTAAGCACTTTCCACGAGACACATTACACAAGTATTTCTGTTGCAATCAATTTTCATTTAAAATTTTTTAAAATTGAATAAAAAATGAGTTAAATATATAATTTTGAAAAACATCCAATTCTGTTTAATCAAATGACATAAGTTTTAAAATTACAGAGTACTAAAAATATCAAATCTTTTAAAAAACACAAAATTGAAATGACTCAACATAATGTTGTATTATTTCTTAAAAAATCAAACTCGGATTCAAAAGTTGGATTTTTTGGTACAAACTTTGCTTTGCCTATGAGACTTGAATCAAAAAGTATAAAATTAATAATCAAAATTGAGATCACACTTGGTTTAATTTTTGAATTAATTTATTATAGTTATTTAAAAATAAAATAAAAAACAATAATATATATTTATTGTTAACACAATGGAAGATTTATTGGAATTATTCTTATTCATTTAAAACTTAAAATTTTACTGTATTTCTTAAGATATTGCAGCCTCATAAGCCGATACACAACATTTTTATTTTTTTAAAAAAAATCTTAAGATTTAACGCTAGATTAAAACAAAAAATCAAAATTTAAATCTTTCAATTGCTCCAATTTAAGCTATTTATAAGACTTCCAGGGTGTTACCAAGTAAAGAAATTAATAGGTATTAACTAGTCAGAAAACTAAAGCTTTGGCTTATTTAAGGAAAAACTTTGAAAAAAAATCAGCCCTTAATTTTTAAATTTCTAAAAAAAATTTTAAAAAGCTCAAAATAAATTAATTCTAATTCAGAACTTATTGTTGAATAAATATGACAAATTGTTTCTTAATTAAAGAAAAGCAATTTATTTCAAAATTTAAAATATTCGTTATTACTTGGATTCATAAAATTTTAGTATATTTTCAATTAGATAGTTAATTAGGAAAAATAAAATATTTTGATCAAATTTTTTTTATTTGATTCTTAAAAATAATTTAGACTAAAAAATATACGCAATATGACAAAAAAGTTTCTTTTTTTTTTTAATTATTTTACGAAAATAAAAAATTGAGTCATATACGGGTGTCTAGGACTTTTTTAATTGAACCTAAATCCCAAACAATTAAATCTAATTGAGAATAAAATAATTATGATAAATGAGATTTCTAATAGTTTCTGTTGGCCTCGAACAATGAAGCACCACCAGCAGCTCCAGTCGAACCTCCTGTATATTTACCTTGAGCAGCCAAACCATTTGCCTAAAAAATAATTATTTTATTTTTATAATCATTTTTCTTCAAAAAGTTTACCTGAGCTCTTTTCAAGAGTTCAGCTTGAGCAGCGGCAACATTTTCAGGTTTTCCTTTCCATGCAGCCAAAACACTAGCTTGTAAAGCTCTGCCAAAACTAAAAGTCAAAGCCCATGGTCTTTTGAGATCAGTTATTTGATTCATGGTGCTCAAATTAATAGAAGCCTCTTCTTCTGATTGACCACCAGACAAGAAAGTAACGCCCGGCACAGCTGGTGGAACAGTACGGCTCAAAGCAGTAACAGTTGCTCTAGCATTCTGTAATGGTGTATATTTTTTGCTGCATTGAAAACCAGCTGTAACCATATTAGGTTTCAAAAGGGTTCCCTCTAAATAAATGTGATGATCGCTCAAAGCCTTGTAAACAGCAGCCAAGACTTTTTCGGTGATGTACTGTGTTGTTTCCAAGTCATGATCTCCGTCTGGTAAAATTTCTGGTTCAACAATCGGTACAATGCCGTTTTGTTGGCAAATAGAGGCATATCTGGCCAAAACATTAGCATTCTCAATCATAGCCAGTTGAGATGGCAAATTTTTTCCGATTTTGAGCGCGCATCGCCATTTGGCAAAGTCAGCTCCATCTTTTTTGTATTGAGCACATCTAGCGTCCAAATCATCCAATCCTTGAGTGGTTGTCTCATCCTCAGTGCCGCTCAATTTAATTAGACCCTTGTCAACTTTGATACCAGGTATGATTCCTCTAGATTTCAAGACTTGAGGAAATGGAGTGCCATCATCAGTTTTCTGGTAAAATGTCTCATCAAAAAGGATAACACCAGAGATATGGTTAGCCACGGCCGGATCAGCAGTGAACAAAACTTGTCTGTACAATCTACGATTTTCGGCATTGTTTTCCAATCCGAGGGGTCCTAATTTTTTAGTCATACTACCAGTCGATTCATCAGCGGCCAAAATACCTTTGCCTGGCGCGACAATTGCTTGCGCAATTCGTGCCAATTCAGCTTTTGTCTCTTCACTCAAGTACGGCATTTGTATTGATACAATAGAGTTTTCTAAAATAAATTTTTATATTAGAAAAATTTTTTTTCTATTTAGATTTTATTTTTTTATTTATACCAAAAATGATTATTATGGAAAAAAAAGAAATGAGAAATAATTTCTTATAGTGACGCTATGTTTTATTACTGTAATTATAATAATATAATCACGAGCCCAAGGCATGTTGCTTGTTTTGTTAAAAAAAAAGATGCATAATTTGAAATAATAGCTTTATGTTTGATAATAACGCTAGCATAAAGACTAAATGGGCGCTTGGATTCGTTGAATTTGATTATAATATTTACTATGGTAAAAAAAGTACGGCAAAATGGAGCGCATTTTGAATATTGATTCTATTTTTATAAATATATTATAAATATCTTTAAGCTAAAACATGATTAGGAGGAATTTATTTCTGTAAGGCGTGTGCTAAACAGCGTTACTTAGTATTAAAAAATTCTTTACGAGTCTGAATTTATTTTGGATTGAAATATTGCTAACGCGTAAATTTAAATCTTGAAAATTATTCTCAAGTTAATTATTCTTAATCATTAAGTCTATCTTTTTTTTTATTACTTGAAATAAAGAAGCATATGCTCACTTTAATGAACAAAAAAGAAAAATTTAAAGGAAAAATAAAGCAAACTAGAAATGAGCGATTTAAATCTGAATTTTTTCAAAAATTAAATTTCGCCAACAAAAAAATTATTTAAAATCAAAAATTGTTGGTAATATTGTAAAATAGAAAAAATATTTTGTCTAACAAAATTTAATAATGCCAAAATTTTTGACTTGATACATTAAATTTTTAAAATTTGTCATATTTTGAAATTTTTGATTCCTTTATACTTGAGATATTTGTAATTTAATCTGTTTAATTTAAATAAAATAAAAGTCCAGGTCGGCTTGATTGTAATATCACGTGGGCATACAGACACGACATAAATTTTGTCTCATGACAAGGTCAATCTATCTCTATCTTTTTTTTTATTTAAAAAATTATTTTTTTACTTAGTTTTTAGTTTAAATATAAAAAAAATTAAAATGAAATTTTATTTTTATTTATTTTTTTAAACTTCATAATAGAAAGCACTCACACCAATCTACATTAAGTGACAAAAGAAAAAAAAATTTTTATAATTAAATTTGTTTTTAATTTGAATAGAAAAAATATGACAAATGTGGCACTCAACATTAGGCGAAGCCCAAAGTTGCTTTAAAGTCACAAGTCTCAAGTCAAGTCCGGACTTTAATTTTATTTTTTTTATATTTTAAAAATCGATACAAATATTAATTAAAAAAAAATTTACTTTAAATTTTTATTATAAAAATTTTCTTTTGCTTAATAAAAAAGTTTTTTTTTAAGTTAGGACCTGATTAATTCCATGCTACTGACCAATAAAGTTGTCATCTAGGTTTTTGGCAGTTAATCTTGACCTATTTGGTCGATTGATATAACCATATTTAGAAAAATGCCGTTTTCGGATTTTTGCAAAATTAAAATAAAGTCCAAGTCCGGACTTGGACTTTAATTTTGGACTTTTAAGCAACTCTAACGAAACCCATTCAAATAACAACGAAGAAGAGCATCAGCAGCAAGGTTGCAGTGACCTGGCTAATAACTTACACAAATGGATCCGATCCATTTGTCTGGAAACACTTGCTCAAAACCATTAGTAATTACAGCAGCAGCTTCTCCAATCAATGCATTAGGCTCAAATTCAACGTTTTAATGAATGAAAAGTAAACTTTTTTTCATTTATCAGTCGTCCCAACAAGTATCAATGGAAAACCCTGCCAAAGAATTTTGTAAGTAGCAACAAAACACAGATGCTTTATATCTTGAGCCAGCTTCAAAAATCTCTTTGTTGTCAAAAATATGCTCTAAGTTTTAGCACAGAATAGTCCAGCTTCAAACACAGAGTTTGCGACGTACACCTCATCTTCATATTCAGGCCAGTTTTGATGATTTGAGCACCAATCTTTGATATCATTAAGTGTCATATTACTTGAACCATACGTTTGTGTTTTGTATCGATGCAAGAGATAGTATTATTTTTTGATACACAAAAAAATACTTTTAATTTTTGAAATAGTTTTATAAATTCTGAATGCTTATTTAATTTTTGAAAAAAAAAATTGTTTAGCGACCAATATATCTATAAAAGATGTTCATGATTTTAGAGAAAGAGTACAATTGTTCAATTTATTGAACATTTAAAAAAGATTATATGAAATCTAAAAAGTTTGAAAAAATTTAAGGGTGAGCCAGATATTTTTTAATTTTAGAAAATAACTATAAAAATAAATTTTACTACTTAAAAACTCATAAATACTCTAAAGACTTTTTGAAAAAAAAAGTAAAAATTAATTTTTTCGAAAAAAAAATTTTATATATTTGAAAAGTAAATTATAAAATTATAATTTTTACTTAAACAAGTCAAATCAAAAGACTTGGCTTTGACTTTATGACTTTTAAACAACTCTGGGTCTTAGCCAGAAAGGAAAGATTGGCATATAATTCAAAATAATTAATCAATTTTTTTATTTAATTTATATTTTTTGGTGTTAATTATACAATTTTTGAATTTTTATAATATATTTTAGTTTTTCTAGTTATAAAGAAATTATTTTGATACCATAGAAAAATAATAAACAATAAACACAAAGTAAAATTGGTGCTTTATTCAGAAATTTAATTAATATAAAATCAACACAACATTTTGAACCGCTCCCAAATGGTCAACTGAACTCAATTTATGTTTAGAAGTAAACAAATGTATAATGAACAGGAGAACATCAAGTCAAATCTGTAAGAATGAATGGCAAAAAAGGCTTTACTGTTAAACTTAATAAAATCCAAATTGAAAATAATTTCGGAGGGTTTGTTTAAAAAACTTTTAAGTAAAATAGACAGCGTGCAACTGTAGCAGCATATGGTCTCTTTGGTCAAACTAAAACTTATTTTTCTTTCATTAATACACTGCATAAGTTAAGCATTGTTTCAAGACAAAACAAGTTTCAAGGATTCTTTTATATTGAATTGTTTTAAAACAATTTTACTCGACATTTTTTAATGATTAAAGATTGATTTTTTTTTCACAATTTTTATCAATTGATTCAATTTTTTAGAGTAGTTTTATTTTACAATTGGAAAGATTTGGGCCAATTTATTTAAAAATTAGGGTTTAAATAATGCCTTCATAGTTGAAAACACAAGTGCTCAAATTACCAAAGGTAAATTCAAAATTTTAAATATTGATAAACTTGTACATAAATAAACAATTCAAATTTAACCTTTTAGTATAATGAATCAGAAAAATTTTGTTAAAAAGTTTTCAAAAACAACTATTAACAAAAAGAAAATTATTGAAACCATGTATTAAATCTTTGGAAAATTTTAAAATTAAAATAAAAGCAATTTCAGTTTTTTATTAAAATGATACAACAACAACAAAAAATATTTAAAATCTAATTTAAATAATTTGAACTAATTGACAGAAGATTATCGCTTTTAATTGGCTTTTTGAATTTTAAAATAAAAAAATGCACTGATTGTTTTTATTGCAAATTTGCCTCAAGCTAAACTATTTTAATTACTTTGATGATCAATAATTTCATTGTTTGTGTTTATCTTTTTTTTTTAATTAAAACAGAAAATTTTGTTTTATTTCATCTTTTGGGCCATGTTCATAAATAGATGTGGCTTCAAGAAAATTTTCATTAAATATTGACAACTGAAAAAAATTGGGGTAATTTGGCAAAATGCCTAAAAATATCTTAAGCGATTGGCGACCGATTTCTTTACTTAAATTTTTCAAGTTAAATTTTTGTTTCAAAAAACGGTTCAATATGCTTTTAGAAAAATTTATTGAAATTTAAGAGAATTTTATCCAAGCTAGTTGAGCAAATAATTGATCTGAGCGAGCATCGATGCGCAAAGGCTCGAAGTGATTGACACATATTTGGCGATTTGTGGGCAATTTAAGTTAATTAAACATTTTTTTTGGATATTTGCAGTTAAGCCTCGAACAAGATTGTGCAATATGTCATCTTTATTTTATAGATAATACAAGATATGCTAAGAATTTAAATTGCGTAGGATTAAGTTGTCATGTTTTTTATTGTTTAAATGGAATAATTTCTAGCTACAAACAAATTGTAAAGATAAGACGCATCAAAATTTTCCTATTTATTTTAAAAAAATTACAAATTCTCTTTAGTGTGCCACGCTTGGTTGATCACTTTTGTCAATTTTTATCATGGTCTCAAACTATTACCTATTTAGGTATTTTTTTATTTGAATTTTTTTCTTAAATTGTAGCAACAATAACAACAAAAAAAATAAATAAACGAACAAAAATTGATATAAAATAGTCGTAGCTGAGCGAAATATTAAGATTAATAGAAAAATATATTTATAATAAATAAAGAAAAATACTTTATTTTTGATTAGAAATTTGTGTCAGCACAAGCCCACACACATCAATATCATCATCATCATTAACAAAGAGCTTGTACAATGAGCCGTAATTACTATCAACCATCAAATCATCAATTTCCAGCCTATTCGAATGTAATTAAATTAATTTAGAAAAAGACTAATTTTAATTAAATTTAATATAAAATTGCATGAAACTTTTCAACTATTTTAATATTTTTTTATTTCTAAATTTTACAAAGATGATGGTGCCAAGCGCTTACCAAAAATGCGAAAGTCTTTACCCGGATACTGCAATCACAGCCAACGAGATGGTTTGCGCAGGACAAAAGCGTGTCATGTACAATCTGAATCCTACTGTTCAAATTCAACCGCCACTAGACAATAATTACTTTGTCTGTGAGTAAATATTTTAATTGTATATCAAACTATTATTTTTAGTAGACATAAATTTTTTAAATTTTATTAAAATTAAATCAATTCAAAAAATCTTCAAAGTATCAGTCTTTTTATCTTATTATGTAAAAAAATAAAATTTTATTTTATTGAGGTCAAGGAAAAGTGTCTTCAATTATAAAACAAAAATTTTTTTAACAATTAGATTAATATTTTTCTCAATAAATACTCAACAAACAGAGCGTAAAAACAAATTAAAATTAATTTTCTATTTTATTGCCTAGATGAGCAAGAAAAAGAGTCTAGTAGTAATGCATCCACTGTGGTCAATAAAGACTCGGCCGAGTATATAGAAAGTATACTAAGAAAAAATCAAGAAGTATGGAATCACTATACTAGTGGAAAATTTGACGTATTGTCTTGTTTGGAAGATGAATGCAAGCGAATTATTCTTAAAGAGAAAATTCCCAATCGCAAATTGACCGATACTAGTGGCTATGAGATAACCAAGTATCGAGTACGTGTCAGCAATCATCACAAATCAAAAAATAATGATGAAATTTTGCTAGTAAGCTATGATGACTCAGCAAAAATTCTAAGTAGAGCCAAAAGTTTTTCTCGGACTGTTTCGCACTCGAAATTTGTGCACCGAGCCGAGCCAAGTGTTAGAAGCAACTCGTGCTCAAGCTTCGAATCGACTGGAGAATATGTATGCAACGTGGCTGGAGTTGCCGGTCCAGGCTCAGAGCTTATTGCTAAACTAATAGCAGGTGAAGATGAGGATATGGTTTTGCAGTGCGAACCGGTTGAAGAAGATGAAGAAAAAAGCGAAAGCGAAAATGCGGGACCCGACTTGGTAGGAAATTATTACCTCGATTCGAATGATAATCAACAGGATGAGTCTCGTGAAGGAGAAGAAAATTTCGATGAAGAAGATGAAGATCTGCCACAGGAACAACAAGTTCCTGAAGAGACCTATGATGATAACCAAGAGCCAAATGGGGACTCTTTTGATGAAGAATATATTCAGCATTTTGCGCCTTCTGAATACTCGAGTTCAAGAAAAACAACCTCGAGACAAGAATCTAATGTGTCCGCGGGCAAAAATGATCGCCTGACTGGAAG
>PJRA01000401.1:1886893-1901010 GCA_016987375.1 Brachionus koreanus
AAAGGGGTTTAAACATGCGCCCCCTATTGCAGAGATATTTTGAAGATTTTTCCACCCTCAGCGGGTTTTGAACCCTCGATCCTCTGCTTGCATGACTAAGACACAAACAGCTCGGCTATACGGGCTAGTCTAATTTAAAAAGTCTAATTTTTTGCGAATTAGAAATTTTGATTTTTAATCATTAATTTTTTTGTTGTCTTTTTTATAGAATTTAAATAGAAACAGTTATAAAATTTTCTTGTACCGTTATTGTGTTAAACCCTTAATATTCAGTAATGTTATATTATTTTTAGCTTGATAAGTCTGCTTAGTATAAATAAATTTTCAGTTTCTAATACTGGACTAAATCTTGTTATAAAAGAATTTGTTTTGTTGAGTTTTTATTTTTAAAAAATGTTCGTACACTTTAATTGAAAAAAAAATTAATTCTTTTTATTTTAAATAATTCTAAAAAATTTATCATTTTTTAGAATAAAAAATTTGAGAAAAAGAATTCTGTCATTTAGGCTCAAATTGATTCAAATAAATTAACAAATTATTATACTAATTACTTTTGTTCAATTTAGTTTATTTAGCGAAAAATAAAATAAAATTTTTCAATAAAATAAAATTGTATTACCTTTTAAATAAATGATCCCTTATATCGCAAATCCTAACTTTTTTAAAGAGAAAAATAATTAAAATCAAAAAATTTTTGTTTTTTATTAAATTAAACAAAATTTTCAGTTAAGAAACAAAAATGAGCAAAAGCCGGTCAAAAATCATATAATGATCAGTTATTTTGGAGACATCTTAAATCGTCATGAATGCATAGAAATAAAAGAGATTTTGGAAAAAAAAGAGTATCGTGTTTATGTGGACCTGCATGACAACCAGAAAAAAAGCTTGGATAAAATGGCAGAAGCAGTGGATAAGAGTACTATAGTGATTGTTTGTCTAAACGAAAAATATGTCAAAGATGATTTTAGCAAGTTAGAATCAGCTTATGCCATTAAACAGAACAAAAAAATAATTCCAATAATCATTGACTCTAAGTTCAATTGTTCGCTAATTACCGAATGGTTGGATCGCTATCGGTTGGAGGACAAGCATTGCATTTACTTTAAACGCTACAACAGCGAAAATTTCAGCAAAATTCTTCTAAACGAAGTTAATAT
The DNA here is from genome assembly GCA_016987375.1 of Brachionus koreanus. NCBI lineage: Eukaryota > Metazoa > Rotifera > Eurotatoria > Ploima > Brachionidae > Brachionus > Brachionus koreanus. Next base: position 1,888,051 of record PJRA01000401.1, read on the forward strand.
TAAATTAAATATAATTTCGACAGACGAGTCTTTGATTGACTCTAATTTAGAAGATATGTTCCGAAAAAACCAAGTTAATTCAAATCTTTTAAGCAAATTGCGGCCTTTTAAAATAAACATTATGAGAAATTTGGCCAAATTGGACTCAAATTTACTGGAACATGTGTTCAACTATTTGAAGACTGATTCGGCTGACTTTAGTGATGATGATACACGAAAGTTCAAGCTGTGTTTGAATCAAATTTTTGTCTAATTTCTTACTAAAGTTGAAGTAAAGAAAAATCCGGTTTAAATTTTCAACTTAAAAGCCAATCTAATAAAATTTAATTGTAAAATAAAAAAAATTATAAAATAAAATCCTTTAATTTTCATATTAATTAAATTAAATTAACCGAAAAATTCTTTATCGTTTTTATTTTTTTAAAAAAGTTTATAAAAAAAATAGAAAAGAAAATTTATTATTAATAATATTTATTTATTAGCTTAAATTTACATGACAGTACAATTAGATTGAAAATAAATTTTATTTTAATGAATTTAAATTTTTTATATTTTCGATTTTTTTCTAAATCTTAATCATTTAACATTTATTTTAGACAAAAAAATGACAAATAAAGAAAATAATTTGAAAAATATTCAAAAAACAATTCTTAATCTAAACAATGATAAAAAGTATAGGATATTGAATGTTACACGTAAAGTGCTCGAGTCTTCGTCAAGCCATGGAATACCAAATATACTGAGAGCAGAAAAAATTTCTATCAAAATTCTTTGGACTATATTCACATTTATGGCTACCGCTTTATGCGGTCTTCTAATGATTCAGTCAATTTTTAACTATTTAGAATTCGGTGTTACAACAACCATTCGCATTAGAAACGAAATAAGTTCGAAATTTCCAGCCATAACTGTGTGCAGCTTGAGTTCCACTTTGCCTATGGTTAGGTCTTTAACAAATTTCGCTAACACAACTGAACAGCTCTTAGCCTCAATGCTTATGAATCAAAGAAATTTTGAAAACTGCCAAAATCAATTCATTCACGTATGCTTTTTTGATGCAGTTCCATGTGCCAATACAAGTTTTGTAAGATTTCGTGAACCATCTGGATCAATTTGTTTTACCTTTAATTCAGGTTTTGATGAAAAAGGTAATGAAATTTCCCCTTTAAAGAGTGTAAAGACAGGACGAATCAAAGGTTTATCAATGCATTTGAATTCATGTTCGCTTAAACAAATGTTTATTGGTGCTTATGTGTACATACATGATCAAAAAACATATCCTCTTTCTGTTGAGCCGTTGGACATAGTTCCTGGAGAAGAGACCACTATTTCAATCTACAAGACAATTTCTAAACAACAACCCAAACCTTTCAGTGAGTGTGAATATGAAAACGAAAAAGTATTAAAAAAAAAATCAGACCTTCTCCGTGCTTTAAATGTAAGTTCTTACCAGTATTCGCAAAATTTGTGCCTAGAACTGTGTTTTCACAAAATAATGCTGGAAAAGTGTAAATGCTATTCGCATTTGTTTTCTATGTTTACTGAAGGAAAGCGTTGCCAGGACTTAGATGAAGTTTTGTGTTGCTGGCAGGAATTTCATAAGTTCAGTAATTCAAATCTGATTACTGACAATTGCAGACAAAAATGTCCATTAGAGTGCGAAACCATATCGTACTCTAAGACAATATCAAGAAAAAAGTATTCAAATAGCGATGATGTGTTTAGTTTGGTCGTACATTTTGATGGTTTAGGATACACTGAGATTAATGAAAGTCCCATAATGAATATTGGAGATTTATTGTCAAATATTGGCGGAATAGCGGGGCTTTTTTTGGGAACTAGTTTGCTTAGTTTTATTGAAATATTGGAAATATTTTTGGAAATTTATTTCTTATTTTGTGATAAAGAGCAAAATTCACAAAAAAAATGAAAAAAAAAAATTCTAAAATTTCAAAATTTTTATGTATTTATGTAAATTTAAAACGATGATAAAAAAATTTAAGTTTTTTTATTTTTTTAAAATAGAATTAATTGAAAAATTCGATCTGTAAATTAATATTAAATTAAGTCTCCATAGATAGACCGACTTGACTAATTTATATAAAGTTTTCGATAGGATTGCTTAATTTATCCAGCTATCATCAATTTTCTCGCTGTAACTGAATCATCTATTCAATATAAGATTAGTTAATACTAACGCTAGACCTCTTATAGCTAATGGAACAATGGAAAAATGATTTTACTTTTCAAGACCAAGTCGAAGAAGGGTTTCGTTAGTTTTTTGGCTCCAAAAGCCGTGAATGATACAAGAGAGGAACCGAACTACTCGCTTAAAGATGGTTAAACAATCTAGGGTATAATGATTTATAGTTATTTTGAAGATTAGTATCCAAGTTCCGTTTCTACTTTCCAAACTGTTTTTATTCAAATTTTTTATTTTTTTTTAAATATTAAACTAAATTTTAAAAAGCAAAATTCTTAAATTTTCAATAAAATCGTTAATTTCACTGAAATTTTTAATTCTTTAGGTTAATTCTTATGAATGAATGAATTTTTCAATATAGTTTTTATGAACCCAAAAGAATTGGTGCTTACAACACTATTTTGATTAAAACCATGATATTTTTTTATTTTTACTTGAATAAAATATACCAAATATATCGTTATTTTAAATCCACGAAAAAGAACTAAGCTATTGTTAGTAATTAAACCACTTTTTAAAACTCTAGAATTGAAGAATACTTTTAAAGAAATTTGTTGTGCTTCATAATAGCTAAATCAAGATATTTAAATCAGAAAATAGAAATTTTTTCATTATAACATCTAAAAAAGATATCAATTTTCTCAGGAAATAACCATTTCTTGTTTAATTTTATATTAATAATTACAATAAATAATAAATAAATTGCTATAATGTGACTGAACAGATGAACTGGAAATTTAGGCTCAAATTTAGTCTGCCAAATTTAGTCTGCCAAATTTATTTTTAACTTCGTTCATGGTATTTCTTTATTTATTTTCTCTTCTGTACCGATCTAATGTCTGTAGTTTTTGACAATTAGTTTGCTTCCGTCCACTTGCATGAAATGAAACTAGACCAGATAAGAAAGATCTAATAAGATTAATGAGAGGGGTTTTGATATTGCGTCAGCTGAATCTTTTAAATCTTTGGATTAATCAAGTCAGAACCCATAGTTTTATAGCCGTCTAATGTCTTGACTAACGTTATCCACTGAGAAGCAGACAAACACTCATTTGCCCTGAAATGCATATCTGGTAAATTTATGTGCTTATTTTTGATTAAAACCGATTCAAATTAACAAGTAATAAATTTCACTGATATTTTTGAGATCAAAATTAAAGGATTTTAGTATCCAAAATTTTATGATTTTTAACCAAAAGTTTGAATTAAATTGACATATCTAGAAAATAATTTAGAATTTTTTTAGGTCGCTAATTTTCTAAAATTCATCAATTACATTCTGATTTTTGTTCGAAGATATAGTTTTATTTTAAATTATTATTTAAAATTAGCCAAAAAAAAACTAGACCTTGTTTACAATATCAACCGGCTGATTGTGTCCAATTGACCGAAAATCTAATACAAGAATCATTCCAAAGTCCAAGTCCAAAGACCTCAATCGCCATAATTGACCATGTATCCTTAGACAAAAACCGTGGCTTGGTTGACTCGGTCAAGTTTGTATGCTCGCAAATAAAAATTAATATGAAGTTAAATTTAGATTACTTTCACTTTTATAAAATTGTGAATGTTCTTTTAAGAGTATACTTTTATACTTAGTAAATATTACAAATGAACAAATTATTCTGTTTTTTTACTTAATTTAACGTAATTATTCTTGTATTTTTGCACATGGGGCTTTAAACAAATAAATAATAATAATAAGATTAGCAAAAAATACAAGAATCATTCAATGAATCAAGTGATAATGAGTTAGAAATCCCTTCAAAGAAAGCGAAATTCTCAGAAATAAAAGATTCTCAGAATATTGAAACTGTTAATAAATTATGTGTAAAATGCAACGCTTTATTGAAAAAGAAAAAAGGTTATTATTGTCCGAACGGTTTCACAAAAAAAATGATTGTATATAAATTACATTTTTTACTAATTAATTAAATTTTTTAGTAAATGTTAACAAAAAAAATTACGGTTTATTTTTTTTTCTGAAAACACATATTTTGTTTATTTTTTATTAAATTTGTTGGGAATTTACAAAATTAGTTATATTAAAATATTATAAGTCTTTAAAATATCCTCTTCAGATATTCTATTCTTTTTAAAAATCCTAAATCTTGTTTCATCTGAAATAAAATTTAAGAAAAAGATTTAAATTTAAAAAATATTTATTTTACTTAATAAAATTTTTAAATTCGGTATTAAATTCGATTCGATTAAAAACTAAATTTAAAAACTAAAATCTTTAAATTGAATGAATAGAAAAAGCTTAAGACTTTTCATCAATTGAACTCTGAACAAAATAGTTACTCTGAACCGAAGACTGCGAAAAAGATCTAAGTCGATTTTTTTCGTCATTGTCTCCACTATGTTTTATTAGCCTCATATTTACCAGATCGACCAAGTTTGCTTCATCTTGATCCACTAAAAGTTTGTCTATCAATTTACCAAAATAATTATTCATATATTCCTCGACACTCTCATAAAAATAAATTTCTCCTAACAAATTCATGTATTCTTGCTTAAGAATCAAAAGCCTAAAATTTTAGAAATTATTTTATATACTAAAATAAATCAAATTTAATTTTATTACTTATTGGCCAAATCTGTGCGTAAGGTCTGATTCAAATTGCTGACTCCGATGTTAATCACATGTAAACCGACTGCTTTATGAGAACTAGATGGTTGCTTGACACCCGTATTATACAAGCCGATCAAAAATCTTAGTTTTCAATGGGTTATTTTTAATCTCGTATGATATTTAAACTATTACTTGAACAAATGTAGTGAAATTTCAGTTGAAATAAGTACTTCTTTAAACAAACTATTTACCGGGCCAGCAATCAGAGACTTGAGTTTTGAATGATGACCTCTCATTTTAAATAATGTTTTCTTAATTAAAAAAAAATAAAAATTTTTTTACATTTTTTTTAAATTCTTACTTTAAAAATGTGCTTATCTAATGAATCAAGATCAATTTCGTCTGGATTGTACAAAAGTCTGGTAAAAATAGATCCTTCATCAAAAGGCAGATCTGAATAATCATTTGAATTAGATGAAATTCTTGACAAATAGGTTTCTATATGACCGAGCTCAAGCATGCATTTAGCTATTTCTCCATCTTTATCATTTATCAATCCATGATGTACCATCACTAGCGGTAAACTAAGTTTTACTTGTGGCTGATTAGAAATAAATATTAATGTTTTTTTATAAAATTCTAGAAAATTTTTACCAGAGTAATCTTGGTGTTCCATGAAAGGCCAGAGAACATAAGAATCGAATTTAAATTAAAAGCGAATGGATTTCTGTTAATAGAGCCATTAAAATTACACAACAGAAATCCCAATGCTTGGTCACTTTCTTGTCTTTTCTGAGCATCATTTATATTATGAAGACATCCATCTGGACATCCTAAAAAGCTGTTCCAATTCGATGAGCCAACACAGAAAAAGAAAGCTTTTCCAGACTTGTACAAATTCGTCGATTTTGAACCAAAGTCCGTTCCTGATTTTAAACCATATTCCATTAGGATATAATTTTCGAGTTTTTCCAATTCTGAAATGGTTTCTTCATCACCATTGTGATACAAATATGAACAAATCATCATATATTGTGTTGAGTCTAGTGAAAATGGATTTTTGTCTTCCATGCATGTCAAAAGACTAGACAATCTGGGACCAATGTTCAAGAATCTAAAAATTTTAAAAAATTAACTTAAAAACTTTTACTTAAAGTTATTTTTTACTTAAAGCCTTTGAATAGACCTAGATATTCTTTTATTTCATTAATAACGTCACAAAGCTCGGCCACATCTGTTGTAATATCAATCGAAGGAACAATTTCTAAATTCACTTCTTCGCAAAATTTCATCAAACCAAACCAATTTCTTTAAATAAAATCCATGAAAAATTTTATACTGTAAATTCATATAATATTTTTTAAATAAAAAACATTTCTTTTAAATTTTGAATAAAGTTGAAAACTTTAGAATTATTCAAAAAAAATTGGAAAACTATATTGAAGTGATCAATTTAATATTTAATTTTAGATGATTTTTAAGGAAAAAAAGAATTTTATTTAAAAAATAATTAAAATATTTTTTTCTAATGTCTTTTTCTAAAATTAAATTTTATTTTTCTAAATAATGGGCAGTGCAGGATTTTTGACAGTTTTCGCCTAACAGTTATACCATTATTCTTAGACTTAGAAAGCAAAACAAACAAATTTGCCAAGTTCTCTCTGAAAATGTACAGGAAATTTAAAGTTAATTTTAGCCATTATTTATTAATTTTACCTTACATCTAAATATTAAAAATTGAATGAAGATCCGACACCGTCGTTAACATAAGAGTAAAATAAAAAATTTACAAAAAAATTCTGCAAATTGGTCAAAAATTTTCTGAATTTAATTTTTATTCCATTCCAAAAATGATTTTATAGTGCTAATTAAGAACATGACATTGGTTATTGGAATTTCTAAAGGCAAAATTCGTGGAGGCTTACTAATAAAAAATACTTTCTCTAAACTTTGAAAACTCTTGAAGAGCAACTGTATAGGAATATATATAAATAAATTAATTTGTGCAAGTCGAAAAATTCAGCCCTCAAAATAAAACAAGTTTAAACTAAAATTAACTAAAATTAATTCTACAGTTTAAACTAAAACTAACTGGTACGTTTTCTTTCATTTCTTCTTCCTTTGCTTCTTAAGTCTTTTCCTTTTCTTTTTCTCTTCCTTTCCTTTCCTTGATGTTTTTCATTTCCAAGAAAGAAAAGGAATAAACTTTGACAAATTAAAGTTTATGATCAAATTTAAAATGATCATGTTCAAAAATTATCATTTAGGTTTTTGAAATTTTTTTATATCCCTGAATTTAGGACTTTAGTTAAAAATTTTTTTTTAAAGATAATTTTTAAGCATGATCATGAAAATATGATCATAAACTTTAATTTGCCTAAAAATGGAAGAAAAAGTTAAAGGAAATGCCGGAAAAAGAAAAGGAATAAAAGGCGTACAATTAAGTTTTAGTTTGAACTGTATGAATCTATATAACTAATAGAAATACTGAAATACTAATAAATTATACTTTATACTCTTTAATGAAATGGATTGACTCAAATAAAATGCTAGAAATAAACAAAGAGTGTTGGTACTTTAGTAAATTCTCATTTTAATATTTGAAAATATTTGAAAATTTCCATAAACCCAGGTATTTTAATAGATATTTTAACCGCATACAAAATGAAATTGTTTCATTTAACCTAAAATTGATTTAGAAATCGAAAAAAGTCTTAAGAGTTCAACGCATAAATCCTTGCCAATTATTTGAAAGAAATGTTTAAAAAAAGAGCTTTTTTCAATTCGAACAAATTCCATTCATGCTAAAACTCCAATTTTGTACTTATTTCAAAATTTTCATTTAGAGTTATTAAATTTTGACCACAAAAAATAGGAAAATTTTGATCATCTAGCTTTTGAACTTTCATTCAAACAACAAATTTGGTCAATACAAAGAAAAACTCAATTGAAATTATAAATAATTCAATTTCGGACCCAGCTATTACTTTTTTTTTTATTTCTTTGTTTAGATAACTCAACTAACAAAAAATAATTGAAAAATTTTTTTAAATTTTGCATTGTACAATTATTATTTTTTTAAAAATTAATTTCCGCACTGCAGGTTTTAATAATAAAATTCTTCTAACCATTAAATCTAATCTATTAATGCTTGAATATGAGGTTTAGCAATTGAACAAAAAAATGACTCACTGTATATAATGATACCATTGTTTCTTGTTAGCCATACTTGGCAGCGATGAAAATTTAACGTAAAAATGAACTTGATTTATTTTATAAAAAGCCATCATTTGAAGTATGGCCAGTAAATTTTCATAATTAAAATAAAATCCCTGAGAAAAGTCCAACATAACACTTCGATACTTAACATCTGAAAAATCGATTATCTGAAAATAATTTTATTAAAATTTAAAACTATGAAAAAATTTTTTATTTACTCTAAGCGAAGGAATTGAACTTCTTGTGTATATTTTGCACAATTGCATGAACGTAAAAAATGCATATTGCAAAGAAACTGAGTCGATAGCATTTATTTCAATTTTTTTTCTCGTTACCAAAATTGAATAAGCACTTTGGTGCTGAAATAAATTCTTATCAATGCTCACAGATATATAAGACAATTCGTCACTAGGCTTATGAATGCAATAGAATGTGATTCCACTAAAAGCACTAGCCAATTTATTAATCAAATCCATGTAAGTATAAGTATAGGGTGGCTTAAAGTAAATAAACAAAGGTTGGCTTTTGACATTAGGTAAAAAGAATCTGTCTTTTTCGTCCTCGCTTATAACAGTGCATTGCTGAGGCTGGGGCCAAATGAGACTTTTCAAATCGGGTGTTTGTTCTTTAGTTTCAATAAAAGGAGTTAGTGAGCTCTGGGACCAGTTATTCAAGTGATCCGATTCACTGGTCGATTTTCTTGATGATGTTGAAACTGCTGAATCGTTGTGATTTGACAATGCGTCTAAAGAATGCATTATGTTTACTTTACTTGGACTTGACTCTGACTGAGTTTTTTCCAATGATGCATGATTTTTTACAGATGCTAAATCATTTAAAAAGTCATTAATAAGATTAAAAATTTCTGGTTCTGATTGAGATCTTGACTGAGCTAGGTTCAACGCTGACATGTCTTTGAACACGCCTGATAGACCTTTGATACCAATTGGATCACTTTTATACATCAAAAGGGTTTCGACTATTTTCAAAACTTCACTTTTAGATTCAGTACGAACAACTGCTTCATGTAGCGGTGTAGCACCATTTTTATTAACTGAATTTATCAAAGAACCATTGTCTAGCAAGAGTCTTACTATGGGCTCAATTGAATACATGCAAGCCCAATGCAAATACGAGTTATCATCTGGTAAAATTACAGATTTGTTATTAACATCGAAACCACCCTTTAAATACTGTTTTACGCTATTTTGATTATTTTGAACTATTGCTTGCATAAAGCTGTCAGACAAAACTTGCTGCATTGTGCTTGAATTGTCTTCATTTATTAAATTTAGTAAACATTTGCCATTTTTTTGATCTATTAAACTTGGGTCAGCTCCAAAATTTAGCAAAGTACGCATTATATCACAGTCTTTTTGCTCAAATGCTACTAACAATGGATTAGTTGTTCCATTTTCGCAGTAGTTTGAATTGAAAAAATATTTTATTTCGTCACTTTTGTCTTGATTATCTAACAAAATAATTTAAAAAAAATTTTTTTGTTTTAATTTCTTTAAAAATAATAATCAATTAATTACCTTTAAACCATTGATTTAGAATACTCACCACAATGTCGGTTCGTTTATGTTTGATTGCTTCATATAGATTTTTTTTTGCATCTTCAATATATTCATCACTTTTACTTTGATTTGGTTCCAATTCAGACTGATTTGAAAGCGATTTATTACGATTAAGAAAACTGAACATTTTTAATTGTATAATTTTAATTTAAAAAAAAAATCTAATCGTTATATAGTATAATTGCACCTAAAAAAAAAAATCATTTGCTTTTTTCACCTTTCACAAAAAAAAATTTAGGGAAGTTAAATTTTGAGAATTTTTTAGATTTGATAAAATTAAAACTATGGTTACTAATGGTTACAAAATAATTGTTAAGACTAAGAAATTATATAAACTAATATTAAGTTTATTTTAGAATGAGTAGCTATGAGCGAAAGAGAAAACGCTTGGACGAGCTTAAGCGGTTATTTTGCTATGATTATTCAGACAGTTCAAGTGGTACATTAAGAGCAGAAGAAGACGAAGAAGAAGAGGGAGATGACGATTCTGAGATGGAAACGAGGCCTAGAAGGCGAAAGAGGCGACAAAGAAGCACCAAATTTGATCGATGTGTTCATTCGGCATGTCATTTTCTGAAAACTTGGTGCTGTAAATTATGTAGACCAAATCGATGTTGGATGCACTCAATTAGCTTTTGGCTTGTATCACTTTTTTTTTTAAAGTATATTTTAGATTATCTGATTCATAAACCTCAAAATATTTTTGTTGTTATTTGAAATGAAAGATTTAAAAAAAAATTTGCAAAAATTATTTTCAATATGTGTCTTTTATTATGCTTGATTTTTTAAGTTAACTAATAAAATTATTCCTTGTGATTTTAAATATGTGCTTGAATTTAAGTTTAGAAAATCTATGAAAATTAAAAATTACCATCATGGTGTCTTGATTTGGTAGTTTTGATGCTCGTCGTAATTTTTATTAGATATTTTACTTTTTAAAATGAATTTTTAATTTTAAAGTGTGTTTTCAATTATGAAAATTTAAACAATCAAGCAAAAAAAAACTAAAAACTCTATAGAATCTTTAGACCTATTAGCTTTTATTAAATAATTCTGATTACAGCAGAAAAAGAACTGTATCTTGCTAACTGAACTAGAAACTTTAATAGTTTTAGGCTTTTAAAAAATTAAGATATAAATTTATTGCTTGAAACTTGCTTTTTAGCCAGGTGGAATAAAAATGAATTTAAAATCAAAATTTATTTAAGCAAGAGAGCTACTAATTATTATTTAAGCGTCACAAATGCCTTTAAGGCCAAAAAAAAAAACAAATCAAAATTTTTTAATTAGTCAGCTTACTTAATATAACTCTAAAATAAGCTCAACCAGTTTTCTAATATAAAAAAATAATATATTTAATCAAATCAAAATTAAAAAAATCAAAATCAATGAAAAATCGAAATTTTTTAACAAGCAGTTTTAAAATAAAATAATTTATAATTAAAATAATTTATTTTTAGCTCTAAGATAAAATTCTATTTCTAATAGAGAATTTTTTTTTTGTCTTGAGTAATAAATTTTAAAAAACATTATTCATTTTAACAAAAAAAGAAAAAATTGACACCAATTGTTATTTTAGAAATATTTGAACAATCATAATACAAATTTGCAGAAAAATATATTATTGTAAATATTTTGAATTTATTTTATTCATTAGCTCTATTTGAAAATAATATAAATTTTAGTTTTACTTTATTTTATTTAAGATTAATAATATTTTGTAAATCTAAAAATAAAATGTTTTAAATCATTGTATTTCAAAAAAAAAAAGCCAAAAAAATAAAGAATTATTTTAAAATTATAATTTTTTCATCTAATTTACCAAACTTAGCAAAACGAAATTCGAACTTTCGAAATTTTTCTAATTTAAATAGAATTTAGAGTGCATTCTTTTTATTTTAATTTTTTCCTTGTAGGATACTTGATGCAATAAATTTATGAATAATCATATATCAGTCCAAATTGTGACAAGATGAGATATGTGAAATATTGGCAGTATTTCTAAAATTTATAAAGAACTTCATAAGAGCTTCCGACAGTGAATTAGATTTAAAACTTCTATGGTTATTATTAAAAAACATAATATTGTAATAATTCTTATCTCATGAAAAAATTGGAAATAAAATAATTTAATTGTGACTTATTTATTAAAAGCTTATCTTATTTTTTTCATAATTAAAAAATTTAGAGCCAATTTTATTTTAGGAAGTATTAATGAAAATGTATCAAAATCCTAATTTGTTAATTTGTTTACTTTAATTTCAATTAAAAGAAAAAAGTTACCTAGAATACCTTAATATATATGTTTGATATCTTTTAAAAGAACAAAAAAAATTTTTTAATGACTTAATAAAAAGTTTTCTCTTTGAAACAATAAATTTGACTTTTGAAATTCACTCTTAAAAAGTTTAAACAAGCTATAAAGAAACCCATTAAGTAAATTTAGAAGCGTCTAAAAAAGGAGCTCTAAGAAAATAAACAATGCATTCTAGTTTAGCTTTTAATATTTAAAAAAAAATAAATCAAAATTTAGATTTTTATTATTTTATTTGTTAGGGTATTGTTATTTTAAAATATAAAAATCTTTTGGAATTTCAATTTTTTTTTAGTCTTTAGTCAAAAGTTTGTAACATCTTACCTTATCTTATATCACAAAAATATTACAGGACATCTGTAATTTTGAGTAAGAGTATTCCAAGTGGTATCTTTCGGTTAATAGACATTGGAAAAATTAATATTTTTTTAATAAATCCAAGTAAAATTATTCCGTGTGAGGTTAAACTTTAGAAAAACTTTTTCATTCAAAAATAGCTAATTGTAAATTTGCTTATCAATGAGCATTTTTTTTAAACTTACAACTTAAATGTAAAAGATAAAGGGAGCAGAGCTATTTGCGAGTTGTTAACTTAATTTTTTAAAACAAATTAAATGTTATGTTTATTTTGACTATATAATAAAAAAATTCTAAAAACAATTAAATCTGTACTGTCTATCAAAAGTTACGTCATGAAATTTCGGGTCAATCTAATTATGTGATCCAATGTTCACAAATTTGGCGAACATTTATTTTTAAAAAAATAGACATGAAAATAAAATTTAATAGTTTATTATATTTTGTGATCAATTATAAAATTTAGTGATCATTTATTCAATTTAATGATCATTTATTCGATTTAGTGATCATTTTAAAAAATATTATTCAAAAAAATTTATATAAAAAAATTTAAAAAAATTTCAAAAAATGATCTTAATGCATCTTAGACTTGTGTTCTCTTAAACACCCAAACTTGTTTTCTTATAAGATCCTTGCCTTTCCAGTGTTTGACTTTTGCGTATAATGACTCATCTATTTCGACTATTTTTCCTTGTCCGCCTAATGTTAA
>PJRA01000401.1:1912535-1946166 GCA_016987375.1 Brachionus koreanus
TTGTTTAAAAAAAAAAAGATTAATGATATCAAAAACTTTTGACATTAAACGTAAAACTCGGATTTAAAAAAAATTAATCAATACATAAAAATAAAATCAAGTAAGCCATTTTTAAGAGCACATAGATTTATAAATGCGCTCTAGATCCATTATATTCTGCTCAAGCGGAACTATTTCACGTCTATAGGTCTCAATTTTATCTTTGTTTATTTTATTTCTTTCCTCTAAGATCTCAATTTGATTTTCCAATATTCCCAATGCATCTATTTGTTTAACTACTTCTTCAAATTGAAGATTAAGCTGGTTTATTGCTTCCAAGGACAAATTTTCCAGCGCTTAAAAAAATTTTCAAAATTAATAAATTTAAATAAATGAAGCTTACTTAAATCAGTATTGTTGATAGAATCTAATAAATGTTCTGAATTAGTAATTCTGTTTAGTAAATTTTGTGATCTATCAACTATATTTTCAGCTTTCTGCTGTACTTGGGCCAATTTGTTGTCTAATTGATTGTATTTTGAAGTTGCTTGGGCCATTGCTTCATAATTGTCTTCATTTCCAGCAGCCAGGTCATTTGTAAAATCGGCCAAATTTCTAACTTTAGTTTTAAAATCACCAGTTTTGTTTGCCGTCATCAGATCGTTTTTAGCGTTTTGAATGCTACTGTTGGCCAATTGAACAAAATTTTTGGTGTTTGACAAATCCAGACTTATTTTTTCTATAGAAATTTCTAATTTATCATATAATTGATCTGAATCAGCAATGTTGGACTCAGTTTCACTGACCAAAATTTGTGCCTTATCTGCTCTTTCTTTATTATTGCTCAACACATTGTCGAAATTTTCTAAAGTTTCTAGCATTTTTTTTGCTTCATTGAAAACCTGGACAGTTGAATTGTAAGCAGCATCTACTTTAGCTTTGGCCTTTTCGCTTCGCTCTAGTAAATGTTGAATATCTTCATTTTTTATTTGCGATGATTTTAGTCTTTCTTCAGCCTTTTGGATATTGATTTGAGCCGATTTGAAAAATTCGCCCAATCTAACATTTAGATTGCTTGATTCTGACTTAAGTTTTGAAACCTTGGAAATTGTCAAAATTTAGAAATGGAATTATTTGGAGAAGTAAATGAAGCCCCAGTAGCTCAGTCGGTTAGAGCGTCGTACTTATAAATACAGTGAAGCGATGCGAAGGTCGAGAGTTCGAGCCTCTCCTGGGGCAATTTTTTTCTACTAAAAAATTTTTTCAAAAAAATTCGAAGAAGGAATTTTATTAAAATTACAAATTTTTTGCCTTGAAAAACAAATTTTTTCTTATTCTTAATTGATTTATCAAAAAAAAATTGAAAATTTTATCTTGTATAAAAAATTTTAAGCTTTTTAATAATAAAACTATGGGGAAATTTATAGACAAGTAGAATTTTTGATCATTTTAAATTTGATCTTTTAGCTCAAAAATTTTGAACGCGCAACTTCATTGCATTGTATTTTTCACAGTCTTTTAACTTTAAAGCTTTCAAATTTCAATTCTAAAAAACTGCAAATATGCAATGCAATGAAGTTGCGCGTTCAAAATTTTTGAGCTAAAAGATCAAATTTAAAATTATCAAAAATTTTACTTTTCCAATTTATGGCATTTTCAAGTTTATTATCAAAATTAAATGACCATGCTCGCAGATTGTTATATTTTTTAATTTTTAAAGAAATTTAGAAAAAAAAATCATTTTTTCAGGTATGGTAAGGCATGTTAAACCATAGTCAAGTATTGGGCATGAAAATTGGAAATTTTTAAACCAAATCTTTGAAAAAATATCCCGAATTTACCATAAATATCAATATTTTAGCTTAAAAACTATATTTTCATCCATCAATATTTGAACTTAGTGCTTCGATTGAATTGAAAAAAAAAAATTAACTTCAAATTTCTTAAAAAATCGCATCTAAGAACAATAAAATATGTCAAAAAATATATTTTATCGCTTACTAAAAGAGACTGGGGAGTTTTAAATTTTTTTATGTAAGTTGTCCAAATAAAATTATATATCAATCGAAAGCGCTGAATTTCCACTAAATATATTTTTTTGATTAATATGCAGGTCTATCCGTTCTCTATCGAAAAACTCAAGAAATATTTTCAAGTTTTTTTTGTTTTATTAAATTACTTTACTTTATAAATATGGAAAGTTTTTTTTTCTCTTTGACATTTTTTAATAAAAAAGCCCAAAAACCAAAAGAATTTATTCAAATTAGTGATCTAGTTCATTGATTAATTATTTCTTATATTATTTTAAAATCAAAAAGCTTTTATCGTTTAAAATCTTAAAAAATCCGTTCGATAAAAGATATTTCAATATTTTAGAAAATATAAACATGAAATCCATAAAATAAGTCTAAAATTATGCATATTGAATTTTATCTCTTTTTGGTCTTTGAGCCTTTTTTATTCAAATTTTTATTAAAAAATGTCAAAGAGAAAAAAAACTTGTTGTATACATTTTATCTTGTTTGGTCGTTTTTTTATGACTTATTTTATATTTTAAAAAAAGTAATATTTTTAATTATAAAAACTCATTTTATAATTGTTTGACTATGCTGGCCCAATCCAATTTAAGGAAAAAAAGTTGTTTTCTGAAAGAGAATTCAATCTTACATTGGAGAAAATAAAAAATCTAGCGATACTACCGAATTAAAGGGAGCCAAATACAACCGGCTCTCAAAAAAATAAAAATTTTGAACTTTATAATTTTTCAATTTTCCAAGAATAATTGTCATCTTGAATTGATATTTTCTTCATCGGCACTCACTTCTTCGACTTCTTTATCATCATTTTCTCCTGCTACTACAGTATCATTTTTGATGACGTCACAAATCAGAAAAAAATAGCTCTGTCTGTTTTTTAACAAAATTTTTTTTTTGTATAAAATAAAAAAGTTTTAATGTAAAAACATTATATCTAGTACTTAAGATATATAAGCAGACAAAAATTAGATTTGGAGTAACTTTTAATAAATTAGAGGCCAGCAAATAAACTTAATCACAAATATATTTAATTTACTTGATCTCTAAAGTTTTGGTAGTCTTCTTCAGTAAGAGCATTGGTTTCGTACTCGGACTCATCTTGCTTAGAATTTTTTAAATTTTCATTCATTTCATTCAAGTATTTAATATCGTTATTCATTATGCTTGCGACACTTTGAGCTTCTTGTACCAACAATTGGGCAGTCTGTGCCAAAAAATTATAATCAGTTTCAGGTTCAGTCTGAATGTTGACAAATTTTTCCAACAAGTCCTGAATATCCTGAATGGCTTTACCTGAACCATTAAGAAAATTCTGTGTTGTTTTTTTTAAGCTTTGAGCGAAATTTTCATGCTCTTGCGAAGCTACACGACTTGATCTGGCCAATTCAGTCAACTTAGCATCATGTTCGCTACGGTTGGCCAACATTTCTCTCTTTTTGCCAATTATATTTTCAGTTTCAAGTTGTTGAAGTGAAATGGACCTCAAAGTCAATTGTAATTCGATACTATCTTGCAATTTTTTAATTTTATCCTTTAAATTTTCCCAAGAGACAACATTTTTCTCAAATAAATCATATGGTCTAAGCAAATTTTTAAATTCACCATTTATCTCGTCTAGGCTGGTCGCAAATTTGGTCAATGCTTCATCATATGAAGAGCCTAGATTGGATTTTTTGTAATAATTGTAGTGAAAATCGTTTAGTTTATTTTTTAGAATTTCTAAATTTTCTTGTAACTCTTTATTTTTGTTAGTTGAGTCTTCAGACATCGAGTCAGGTATAATTTGAGTGAGAGACTTCTCCAAAGCATAAATATTTTCTCTTAAATCAGTGACAGCTTTTTGAACCAAATTGTAACAGTCATCACAAGGTTGGCAACCAATACTAAAATTGAAAAAATTTTCTTGACACTGGTCACACTTGACACCAGCAATACTTGGTTTACAAGTGCATTTGCCAAGCTGATTGCATTGCAAGTTCTCGGAACCAAATGGATCACAATCGCATTTTTTGCAGCCAAGGTCAGAAAAACCGTAGTGATAAGGCATACATTCATCGCATTTTAGACCCTGGACCCCAGGCCGGCACTCGCACTTTCCGCTTGCTTGATCACAATTAAGGCTAAGCGAACCAAGCGGATTGCATTGGCACTCATGACATCCCTCACCAGACTCAATATTCCAAAAAGTATCTCTACATCTGTCGCATTGACGACCAACTACATTCGGTCTACATTTACACTGACCATTATCCAAATCGCATTCGTTGTTCTCACTTCCATTTTCATTGCACTCACAAGCATGACATTTGAGATCACTAAGAGCATTACCCCAATAAAATGGCAAACACTTTTCACATTGATCCCCGGTTGTGTTATAAACACAGCGTAGACATTTTCCACTAGTATCACAATTTCCCACTGCGTTTTCGTCAATGTTAGAGTTACATGTGCATTTTTCACACACTAATTTATTAGTTGATCTTTCAAGCTCGTAGTATCCATCATCACATAAACCACACAAATTTCCTTTGGTTCCTGCAGGACATTTGAGACACACTACTTCGTTGGTCGAAGACTGATAGTTATAAAATTCAACACATGGACCATCATTGGGACATGGACATTTTCTGCAGTCATTTGATGTTCCTTGTAAAGCGTTGCCATAGTAACCATCACGACATTTCTCGCAATTTTCTCCTGTTGTTTGGTGCATACATTCGCATTTGCCCGACCATTGATCACATGACACTGAATGATTGTTACACGAACACGGTACACATTTGACAAACGAATCTCCAAATTGAATTTCGCGACGATATCCGGGAGAACAATTTTCGCAAAATTGTCCTGTGTGTCCTACTGGACATGAACACTGTTCGATCCATTTGGCCTTGGTAAAATCAGTATTCTTGTCACCTTTTTGAGCTGATTGTAAAGTGAAGCTTTGCAAAAATGTATATCCGCCAGTGTTGGCTTTTAGGCGAATGGATGTGATGTTAGATAATAAACGATGAAAATCTTTGTTGCTAAGAGATGGTCTCCAATTATCTGTTTCCTTAAGCTTAAATATGAATTCATGTTCAACTGTTTCCAGAGGGTCTGCTGATTGAGGCTGAATATTTAACAATGCTGGATCGTATATTGTCTGATAAATTTGAAGATAGTTTTGTGAATTTTCGATTATTAAATCTTTACGTGACAAGCTTGATTTACCAATTTGAAATTTTAATTTTATTCTTATTTCTTGGTTATAGCTGAGACGCTGATTGCCAAGATACTGACCTTTAAATTAAATTGTAATTTAATAACTTTTTTTAAGAACTTAGCTCATTTAATTTTTAACTAATTTTATTAGATTTATATAATTTTTATAATTTAATTATGTGAATTTTGTGAGCTTAATTTTGTGAAGATTAAAATAGTCTTCAAAGTGTTTTTGAGGGTCGAAAATGGCTTTAATAATTTTTTTTGTTTTTTTTTTCATATTTTTGAAACGCTCAGTCGGCTCAGTCGGGTGTTACAATATCATTTATCTTTGATTCCTTAATTTAACTTTATCTTTTTATAAATTGGTTTTTTATCAAATTCACAAATTTTAGCCAAACTGTACTTATATAATTCAAATACAACTAAAAAAAAATTTGTCACATTTTTCATGCTTAAAATATTTTTTGCTATGAAATAGAAAATCATTAAAATTTCAATTGATTATTGATTTGATTTTCTTTAGAAAAAAAGAGAGAGTTAAATTTTCATTTTTATATATAAATTTTAAATGAGTCAATTTTTGTTTATCAAAAAGGAAGAATTTTTATTTTATTTGTATTTAAATACCATTAGGCTAAATTCTAAAAAGAACTTAGAAAGTTTTAGTAAATTCTGTCCTTTTTAAAAATTTGAATCGTTTAAAAGTTACATCAGCAGCTCGAAAATTTTACTTATATCTACCCTAAATGCTGAAATTGTAGCAAAAAAATGAACTTAATATCTTAAATAATAACTTAATTAATAACTTAAATAATATATTCTAAATTAATTTTTAAATAATTTGACAATTTTTTTATATAAATTTCTTTATTTACCAGGAGCATTGAACCATACATCTTTGTGATTAGTGTTAACAAAAATGCCTCTATTAATTTCGTCGGATCCAACAAATACTGAGCTGCCATTAGAATCTAAAGCAGTCCAACTATTTAGATTGTCTAGTTCATATTTTGACTCAATTGAATGCGGAGAATAGTTGTTGGCTCTTACACAGTCAGAAGAATGTCCGAAACAGAAACAAGGCAAGCATCCATTGGTTAAGTTTGCATCTTTACCAAAGAAACCAGGCTTGCATCTAAAAAAAATCTAATAGATTTTGAATACTTGAATTTTTCTAAACATTACTTATCACAATTTTGACCTTCGACATTTTGCTTGCATCTACATTTACCATCGCGTGGATCACAGACTGGCGGTGAATCGAAACTACCAGCTGGATCACACATACACATTTTGCATCCATTTTCATTCAAATCGTAATGATTAGGTGCACATCTATCACATTTGTCTCCAATTACCCCTGGTTTGCATGTACATTGACCATCTGGATTGCACTGCAAACTTACTGAACCTTCCGGATGGCACTGGCAATCTATACATTCGTTGTCATGTTGACGTCTATAGAAGCCAAATTTGCAATTTTCACAATGAGCACCATCTGTATTTTGTCTACAATCGTAGCATTGACCACCGTGTCCTGTCAGCTCGTATAATGTTTCATTAAAGAAACATTTATCAGAAAGACCACTACAGTTACACGCTAAAAAATAATTGTTTTTTATAAATAATCAAAATCAGTTTCAAAATGTTTTTCCCGAGCTAAAGATTTTTTTAATGAATAAAAAACTTAAAAATATTTAAAAAATTTATATTAACAAAATTAAGGATTAATGAGTGAAAAAATTTAAAAAAAATAGTTGCAACAAATGAATGAAAATGAAAAATAGAATAAGATAAAATTAAATTTTTATCTTTTTTTTGACATCTCATCTGATGCTCTAATAATTATTATTTTCTTTTTTTTACTATTTAATTTAATTTAAACATTAAAAAATTGATTCTTATTACGTAAGGTCATTTACTTAAAATTCAACTTAAAATACACTAAAAATTTAAAAATTTCTTAAAATTAATTTTGAGTTCTAGTTATCTTTTACTAAATAAACTCACGGATTTTCATAAATTAATAAAAAAAAACTATTAAAAATGTCAAATGTCTAAATTGCTTTTGATTTAAACAAATTTTAGCCCGGAGAAATTTTTGATAATGATTTAAAATAATTTTATACTTACGAACACATTCATTGCCTTCAAGTAAAGTGGCCGGCGACCATGGTTTATCATTATAAAAAGGCAAACATTTCTCACAGTCAACACCATCAGTATTGTGCTTACAATCGCATTTGTACTTTTCTTCAAAGTCCTGATCTTGATAAGTATAACAGCTGTCTGCATGACCATTACATTTGCATCTAAATTTTATCTAATTTTTATCACATAAAAAATTTTATTACGTTCAATTTACCTTCCACCAACTGATATATCCGAAATAGCATAATAGTAAGATCTAAGAACTTTTGGATCACCAAATAATTCATCACCAAATGTATTGAGTCTATTCAAAGTTATTCTAATTGCTGTAGCACTGACCCATTCTTTTAGTTCTTGATTATTTTCGAAGTTATAGGCATTGGGTCTTCCTTCGAGTGTACTAAAAGCAACTGAGCCACCGCTTAGTGGAGCTATGTCACTAAACTCGTCAGTACATGCGGCAGTTGTTTCATTATCACGTGTAAATATTCCACGATTTGGTCTCCCATAAGTGTATTCACAATTTGAACTATAGAATTGAAAGGGAACCCAATCGGATGAATCATTAGTTTTTTTGTATATGGCAAAACTCTCTGGTCTAGGCGAATGAAACTTGACTTGAATGTAGGTAATGTCGAATGATTTTCCCAAATGTAAAGTTAAGTTGATTGAATTGGGATATTGTACATCGAATTCCATGGTATCGGACTGCCACCAGGTCAGATCTTCGGCCAAATTTTTGTCTGTAAGATACTCGGGGGGATGTGACTTTTCTCTGCGACGGTTATCGCAAATGTCGCATCGCTCGGACTGACGGTCCGAATAGTCGAACCAACTGGTTCCGTGAATGTTTGTCTGAACACAAAATTCGCTTGGAACTTCGCCACATGTGTTTGTCACCTCTACTGGCCGATTAAAGACTGCGTTTATAAATTCCGGAAAGCAGCGAACCGGATTGTTACTCTGGTCATAGCAGCTTTCTTGTCCTCTCACTTTAAATATATTTAATAAAAGAATAAATGTTAAACAATTAAATAACATTTTCTAATTTCATTTAGATATCTAAAATAAAATAGTTGTCTCAAATATTTTTATTAAAATAGAAATAACAAAAAAAATAAAATAGAAAAGATCATTAAATGTCCATCAAGATCCGGGTTAAAAGCACAGACTCTAAAATCGTCCAAGCGATTAGTAATTAAACACTTTTTAAGACGTCAAATATAAAAAATGAGAGAATTATTTTATTATTTTTTTTAATACTATCTAAACTATTCTTGAAAAAATAATAGTTTTTTTTTTGTGCAAAAATATCTCTGAAATTAATTTGAAATTTATATAATCTTATCTTTTTTTTTTCAAAGGTGTTAAATGGAATTTTTCGCATGAATAGAAAAAGTTGTGAAAATAAGCATTTTTGCTCACACTGAATATAAGCACGCTAATTAGTTGCTGATATTCAATTTCAAAATTTAATAGTAAAGCTTTGAAAAAAAATATTTCAGGGTTCATTGACTAAAGCTATATGAGAACATATAAATTTAAATTGCAGTCGATAAATGGTAATATTTTAATTTTAGCTATTTTGTTTAGGTTTCTAAAAAAGATAAGATACGATTGATAAGATAAAGTGGTGTTGTATTTTTTATTTTTTTATAGTATACTTTAACTCGCCATATCGTAAAATTCAAACACATGGATAAGGTTTGTGGTCGAGCTTGATTTCGAATGATTTATGCCAAAGATCTGTTTACGATACTTTGATCAATTGAGCATACTATGATAAATGCGCAATATGATCGTTTCTCAAGCAAATAAATTTAAATTTAGGTCGTCTTTATCTCAAAATTAACTCTAAACTAAAATACAAAAATTTTACTTTTTTTTTTTCTATTCAAATTTTGATAAAAATTCAGAAAATAAATTTTCTTAAAGATAGGAAATTTAGAAAAAGCAACAATTTCTTTTCAGCTCAGTTCAGAAACTGTTCAGCTTATTTGACAATTTTTTAAATGCTTTATAGTCAATCTAATGAGTCTATTTTTTTTTAATGAATAAAATTTTTGAAACCAATTAAAGCAGAATTTAGAAAAATAACTAAATACTGCTTAAGCCGACATTAAAAATTTAATTGAAAATCTTAAATAAAGATGAAATTAAATTATTCCATAAAAAAATAAATGTAATTTTTTACTTTGATATTTTATTAAATTCAAAATTT
This sequence comes from Brachionus koreanus, assembly GCA_016987375.1. Taxonomy (NCBI): domain Eukaryota; kingdom Metazoa; phylum Rotifera; class Eurotatoria; order Ploima; family Brachionidae; genus Brachionus; species Brachionus koreanus. Next base: position 1,922,130 of record PJRA01000401.1, read on the forward strand.
CTATTCAATTTAAAAAAAAAGTTTTCTACATTTAAGCTTTAAATGTGTCTAAAATATTAAAATAGCTTATAATTTTAAAAAATTAAGGTTTAAAAAATTTTATTTAAAATTGCCCTATTTGACTTTATTTTCCATAAAACTAACAGGATTGAATGCTCTTCAAAATATTTATAATTTTTTTAGGTTATTTGATTCTAAAAAATTTTTTTAATAAATTGAAGTTATGAAATTTCGGTACGTCATAATTTGACAAAAGACCTAAAAGCAACAGCAGTAACTCATGAAATCCCAAGCTAAGTACTTGCCAAGTGTCAAATGACCTTTATACATCATAATCGGCGATATCTCGTCAGCTTATTTTGATTAAAAAAGCTAAAAGATATTGCCGAATTGTTTCCCATCATTTGACAGATTTTGATATTAACGACGCATAGAAGTTTGTAAGATAAAACTCAAAAAATCCTCAACAGATTTTCAGACGGATCATTCCTTGTTATGAGAAGTGGATCTGTTTTCGAAATTATGATAACAAACAATGGTTAGACTCATTTGAACCAGCTTAGCAAGTCGTGAATAGAGGACGCTTTGACAAAAAGGTGATGCTATGTGTTTGGTGAAATTCCAACGAGAAATACAGTTTGAACTGGTTACAGACAATCTTGTTTTAAAAGCAGAATATAGAATAATATTCTTTTATGGTCCAACGAAAGCTTGGTTTGTATGTTTGCTCAATGGCTCATTTTTTAAGAGGACAGCATTTTACTAATCAGGGCAAGTTATAAAGGGTTGTCGTAATTTTTTTGGCTCCAAAAGCCATGAATAGTACAAGAGAATAGTCGAATGATAGATGATGGCTAAAGACTATAGAGCATAATGGTTTATATTTTGAGATATTGATATGCTTGCTAATGTTCAGAGTATTGTCAATTGATTTTTTTTTTGAGAATAAGATAGCTTTCGTAAGAAACAAGAACATTGAAAATGAGAAGAAAGAGAGTTGATATGTTTCAGCTATTTGAAATTCTCCATAAGATTAAATCGGTCGACTTGATGAGAACAACCACTTTTAATGTCAGCTCTGCGACGTGCGGATTTCACATATGCAGTAACAAGTAAGCTAAACTTCATCTAACTTCAGGTAAACTCTTTAACAGTTTAAAAAAGGAAAAATTAAATTCTAAAAAAGTGTAAAATTTTAAATGAACTAAAAAAACGATAAAAAAATATTAACATATTAATTTTATTATTTAAAAAATTATAAAAGACTGTTAAAGTGTGTCTAACACAATCGTTGCCAAGTAAATTTTTCATCAAGATTTTTAAATTTGATCATAAATTGGTGTCCTCTCAAAGAATTAATTCGGAGATTAATTTTATTCGACATGAAATAAAATAGAATGAAATATTTTATTTTAGCTAAATTATATTTCAAATTATATTTTATTTACAAAAAAGAATTATATTAGTACTGATTTATGATGGGTCAAATAACAAGATAAAATTTTAAAATCTCATTTTTAATGGGTTTTCTGAAATAAACGTATGTTTAATCAAATAATTGAGGGCCGTTTTCAACTGGGTAATTGTGGTGTATACGATAAAATCAATCCATTAACCTCTATGCTAGATTGGAACCGTTGCTCAAAAAGGTACTGGAAAAGGAGATGAGTACCTCTCCATCATCAGCTAGGACAGAAAAGAAACAATTATTATAATTAATACATTGACACCTATGAACCCATTTATCTGCTCGTTAAACTCTCTTTTTTTTTCTTTTTTATAGCAGCTTTTTCATTTTTAAATAGAAAAAATTTTATAATCAAAATTTAAAATAATAATAAATTTTTTGTCAAAATTTCATTTTAAAGTCAAATTCATATTCAGGGTACTAGCTAAAGATAAGAGACTACTTTTTTAATTTTTGGTTAAATAAGCATTGATTTGATAAAAAAGAATTAAATGAACAACTCTAGATTATGTTTCAACATCAGAAATTGAAATAACAAAGTTATTTTGGTAACATTGTTGTTAAAAATGTTTCTGTAGTTGCTATTGCTGATTTATTCTTCATTTGCATTAGCACTTCTATTTTAAATATAGCTTTTTTTAAATAAAAATCTCAAAATTGTTTTATTACTAAACATAAGATTATTTTTGTATATGTTTTGAAATTTGATTATAAAAACTATAAAAATATGCTTTTAAACATTTTTATTGGTAAGAAGTTGACCTAAGCTGTTTTCTATTTAAGATAAATAATAATGTGAATCAATGTACGTTCTGTTGAGCTTGTTAAATTCTGGAACTGGTGGAACCAAAGATTTAAAGCGCTAAATAAATTTTAACAAATTAATAAGTGTCAATTTTTTCTTGAAATATAAAATTACGCTTCCTTTCCATTCGTTTGGCTTAGCCTCTTCTCTGAAATGCTTGGTACCATAGTCCAATGAGCCAAATTTCGACTTAGTCATCATTAACGGCTGATACGGTTTTTTATAAATTGTTTTATCAATTGGATAAAATCTATTAAAAAATAAGATAAATAATGTTTATAAAAAAATAACTTTATTACATTTCGTCATGTAATCTTTCAGTCCATTCTTTTCCTTTCAAATTTTTTCTCGCTTTTTCAAGTGTTTCAAAATCTGTTTCAACTCTGAGAGACGGACTAAATGGTCTATATCGCTGTTTTCTTACCTCCATCGGATCTCTAAAGGGACCCTTCGGAAAAAGTTTAATCTCTTTAACTAGAATTTTTTGATTAATAAAATTGTCTAAACTATTTTCAATAAGACTGAATTCTTTTTTTAAAAGTGCATTAATTTATTTATGTAATTGATTACATCATGAAATTATTTAGTCGAAATTTACATACTTTCAATGCTTTTGAAGAATAAAAAGTTTTTCAAAATTTTAATTTATTGATAAATTTTTTCCTATTTTAGTTCAAAAGCTTTTAAAAAAAACATTTTTTTGGTTCATTTTTTTAAATAGTTTTAAATTACCTTTTTTTAAAAGTGCAGTCGAAAAAAGCAAATTTTTAAAAAAGGTTTTTTTTTAAATTTAAACTAGTGTTGGGTGGCGGCCAACCCTGGCCGGTCCAAACACTGCCAGAATTAAGCGGCCAAAATTTTGGACCGTGATGTTGGCCAGGCAAATCATTAACGGACGGCCAATTTGGCGGTCACAAATGCTTTAATACTAAAATTTAAGACTAAAATTTCTCAAGAAGCTTCAAATTATTAAGATTTTATTATAAATTTTAACAAATTTTTGTATAAATTCAGGAATCAAACAAAGATTTGAGATAATTCACATCCTTTTGAAAAAAGTTACATTTTCTTTACATCGAGTTTAGCAAAAAAAAAGACTTGTTTAATAATTTTAGACATTGACAGCTAATTTTTAGTTTTCTTTAAAACATTGAATTAAGAATTTTGGTCAAAAAATTTGGCCGGCCAACATCGCGGTCCAAAATTTTGACCGCCGGTCTGACCGTCATATTGGCCGCCTAATTCTGGCCGTTTAGGCGGGTTTGCTCGCGGCTAAAAATTTTTTCGGCCGCATCATCGACAACTTGTACGGCTCCCAATACTAATTTAAACTAAAAATTCCGAGGGTTTTTTTAAACAATTATATTTTTTGAAAATATAATATATATATATAATATAATATAATATAACTCGAATATTTTTTGAAAGAAATAAGATTCCATAAAATACCCTTTAAAAATTAAGCATTTTGTTTTTAATTAGAAATTTCTTTCTGGTGTTAAGAAAATCGAAATTAGTTTTTTTCTTTTAACTTGATCTACAGCGGTTGCAATAGAAACGAAACGGTCCTAGGCGGGCCGGCAATTTGCCGACCATTTGGCGTCCCGGCCTAAAAAACAACCAAAACAGCCGATCTAGCCGACTGGATCGGACGGTTTGGACAAATTGCCGGTCGGCCTGGGATCGCTTCGTTTTAATTACAACCTCTGTAATAAAATATATTTTAAAATTATTGAAATTTAAAAAGCAAAAAAATAATGTTAATTTAAATTTTGATTTTTCTTTTAATATCTTGCCATCATTTAAATGAGAAAATAATGATAATTCATTCAAATACTTGCTGTTTATTTGGCAATGGAGGCAAGTAATCCGGCAAAGCAACAGAATCAAACTTGTTTGCGTTCAAAGATTGAACATACGAATTATGCTTTTCCGAAGGTTCCAATTTGACAGTTTTAAGAATGTATTCCATTTCAGACGGTGTTCTAAAAAAATTATTTTTTTTTACATGCTTTTTTGAATAATTTTTAAAAAAATTTTTTTAATTAAATTTACGGCTTATAAGGAGAATTGTAAATACCAGGAATCTGTTTTGTACTTATAAGATAGTGATTTTTCTTAGCCTCTTTTTCAAGTTTTTTATATTTTTCAATATTTTTTCGCTCTTCTTCTTGTTTATCCATATAGTCTTTGTACTCTCTAAGTTCATTGCTTTAAAAAAAAAAATTAAATAAGACAATAAAAGATAAATATATTTGAATTTTACAGAACAATTTCGTTCTTTTGTTCGATAGCCTGTAAATAAGCTTTACGTTTGTAATAATTGAAAACATATTTTCGACTGTAATAGCCACGCCATATCCTTTGAATTATTATCGCTTTTTCATGATAGAACTCAAGCCTCATTTGCTTCACTCTCTCCTTTAAATTTTGAATAAATTAAAAAAAAAAGACTCTTTTTCTAAAAAACTTCTAAAATAAAACGATAACGCTTGCGTCCTTGATATCCTCTCCAATTTCTTTGGATTTTAATTGCATTTTTATCCAAATGTCTACGAGTCAAAAAATAAAAAAATAAATAAACATAGAAATTTACTCTATTAAATAAATACTTACTTTATATATGTCCTAACTTTAAGAGCACGATACCAAGATTGTATTTTAATAGCTGCCTCATTTTCCAAATGTCTAAACTGATCTGCTTTACTAAACAAAAATTATTAATTTCTTAAATTTTTATTTTTTGTAGCCTAACCGGCTATTTTCGTAAATTTCGTCAATAATGTTCGGTACTTTTTTGATCAATTCGATAATCCTGGCCATATCTTTACCATTTAACTCTATTATAATCAACACAAAACTGTTAATTTTAAATTTTAAATAATTGTTGCCATGGCAACGTAATCTTTTAAAATAAAATTAATTTATTGAGTAAAATTGCAAATTTTTCTTCTCAGTTACCATAGCAACTCATAACATGAGTAAAAATTTGGAATAATTTAGTCCAAATAGTATAATAACCGTTTTATTTTGGTTAAGATTAACTAGGAATATGTTGAAAGCGGGACTTTTACCTGCCCCTGTAATTCAACCATTACGCTATGATACAATCGGCACTCGAATTAAAGTCGGGCCAAACACTTATATTCAAATAAAAAGCAGTATCTTTTTTAAATTAAGGAAAAATTCTTATCCTTAAGTGTTGTATTTAAAAAGATGTACCTGGAGCTAGAATTTATTTTACAACTGATGGGACCAAACCAGATCCGTTCCAAGTTGGGCGCACCGGTAAAGCTTCGACCCATAAATATATAGGTCCGTTTCGACTTCAATTAGGCAATCGAGTAGTTCGTGCAATTGTTTCGAGTCGAGATAGACTAAGAGAAAGTCCTGTAGCCACTAAATATATTGATGTTCTTCAAAGTAAGCCATTGAGCGATCATGAACATGATGTGAACGATTCCTCTTGCAGCGAAGACGAATCCGAATCGAGTATCAAATCACGAAGAAATTCGATTCAATTTAGGCGTCGGTCGTCAAGTGATTATGGAGAGTTTAAAGGTACTCTTGATGGTGCCATTAATCCTGTCAACTACAGCGGTACTCAAATAAATGTATGGGGATTTCCGAATCCGGAGTTAGCCAATTTTTTGCCCAAGCCATCACCACAAACTCAAATGGGATTTCTTACTGAAAATATGATTAAGGCAAAAATTTTTGAAAAATATTTTACTAATAAAATAATTTTTGTTTTATTTTAAGAATCTTAATACACCAAGACCTGCTGCCATCGAGCCTCCTAAAAATGAATGTATTTTTTTCCTTTATTTTTTAAATTAAAACAAAAATTTATTTTTAATCTATTCTAGGGGATAAACTGCCCGATAATTTGAAAAAATTTTTCAAACAAATTTTAAAATTATATGAAAGAGACACAAGCTTCCAGAATGGATTGGATCGAATGATCGAAAATGGACAAATAAGAGACAGTGAAGCTTTGGAAAATAGAGAAGCTTTTAAAATAAGTTTTTATTGTCCAAAATTTTTAAGTAGATTAGATTAAAATTAAAAATTTGTTGAATATTTTTTTTTCTATAAAGTTGATGAACCGATAGAAGCAAAGCCAAAACCAAAACCAAAGCCAAAACCGAAGCCAAGATCACCGTCTCCAGTTATTGATATTGTTGATGATACGTCAGATAAGAAACCTAAACCTCCGCCAGAACCTTATGTTCCACCACCACCACCTCCTCCAAACAAGGTAAAACCAAAGCCTAAGCCAGTTCTTTACGATAAAGAAGATATAAAGCCTCCAAAAAAAGAAGAGCCAAAGCCCCCTAAAAAAGAAGAGCCAAGCACTTATGTAGAAGAATTACAAGTGATACAAGATTAATTTTTAGAAAAATTTTTTTTTAAATATTTTTTTAAGCAACAAGGCACTGTTATTGATGCACCGAATTTTAATGCTGAGAAAGATGCTGAGGCATTAAGAAAAGCTGTTAAGGGTATTGGCACAGATGAGCAAGCAATTATAAATATTTGTGGTAATCGTAGTAATCAGCAAAGACTTCAAATCAAGTCAGTTTATACAGCTATGTTCGGAAGAGTAATTTTATAACATAATTCACAGCAAAAAAATTTTTTTTATTTTTTTTTAAATAAAGAGTTTAGTTGAAGATTTAAAAGATGATACATCGGGAAATTTCAAAAAACTACTAGTAGGCTTGTTTATGAGTCCAGTTGAATATGATTGTATGGAACTACGCAAAGCTATACAGGTAAAAATTCGATTTTTTAAACTTTTATTTTTCAATTTTCTCTTTCAAAGGGTCTCGGCACAGACGATTCAACTCTTATTGAATTGGTCACTTCACGATCGAATAACCGCCTTAAAGAAATGGCCAATTTGTATCAAGAATGTAAAAAAATTAAATTTTTTTATAAATTTCTTATTTATTTAAAATAAAAAAAAAGTATATAAAAAAAAAATGGAAGACGATATAAGGTCAGATACATCGGGTTCTTACAGAAAGTTGCTCACTTCTTTGTTGAGTTTTGGTCGTGATGAAAGCACTGAAGTGGATATGAATCTGGCTAGAGAAGATGTGGACGAGTTAATCAAAGCAGGCATTAAAAAACTAGGCACTGATGAGCAAAAATTCAATCAAATTTTTGGAACCAGAAGCTATGCACATTTGAGACAAATGTTCAAAATTTATCAAGCAGAAACTAAAAAATCCATAGAGGAATCAATTAAAAGTGAAATGAGTGGAAATGCTGCAAAAACATATCTTGCTTTGAGTGAGTTGGAGAGAAAAATTTTATGTGTATAAATTCTTTTATTAATTTTTTCTATTAATTTAAGTTAATAACATAAAAAATAAACCAGCATATTTTGCTAAAGAAGTTAAGAAAGCAATAAAAGGTCTTGGTACCGATGAACACACATTAAATCGCATAGTGATATCGCGTTGTGAAGTTGACATGATTCAAATTAAAGAAGAATTTCAAAATATCTATGACAAATCAATGGAAGATGAGATTAAAGATGATGTTTCGGGAGATTATGGAAAATTAATGCTTTTGTTAATAAAAGATCCTTCACAGAGGCTGTTTGAAGACGCAGTGGAGGAAGAGCCTCACGTTATTGAAGAAGTAGAAGAGCCATTAGTTGAAGAAACTCCAACGCTAACTGAATGTCAAGATTTTAATCCCTCAAATGATTGTGAAAGGCTAAGAAAAGCCATGAAAGGCTTGGGAACTGACGAGAAGACAATTATTCAAATAATTAGCAAGCGATCTAGGACACAAAGACAACAATTAAAAACCAGCTTTAAGTCGATGTTTGGAAGAAATTTAATGGATGATTTACACAGTGAACTAAGTGGCTCGTTCCGAGATATTATTGAGGGGCTTATGATGGAGGAGGACGAATTTGATGCCTTTTCGTTTAAAAAAGCAATAGCTGGATTTGGAACAGATGGTAATTTTTTTAATATTAAGAAAATATTAAAATTATTGTTACTCTTATAAAAAATGCCCTTAAAAAAAGTTATTATTGGCAGAAAAATTTTAAAATAATTTTCAATTTAAGAGTGTATACAGAAAAATATCTACGCATCGTTTTAATTTATTTCGATTAAAGTTAATTAACTTAATATCAAATATCAAAATTTTTATTTCATAGTTTTTCTATCTTGAGATATTTAAGAAAAAATATTAAAATAAAAACAACAGTCTTTTTCATTATTAAAAATCAAGTAAAAAAGTTAATTTATTTCTTTAAGCTAAATGTTAGTATTTTTTCAAAAATATCAAGGAAAAATACAGCTAAGAATATTATGTATTCATAGAAAACGATGATTAATATTGACAAATAAAGAATTAAATTTATTACTGAAATTTAAAATGATACATTATGAAAAAAAGACTTAGTTAGGGTGCTTCTATTATTTTTCCAATTTCGGATTCGTTTAAAGATTTTGTTTTATTAAGTTGAAGACTTTTAATTTTTTCCAAAAGAGTAAACATAAGAAACCTTGATAAAAGTTCTCTTAGAAAAATTAACAATTTAGATGCCATTAGTATTTTCAATAGGAAAATTTCCTTTCTTTTTTTATGACTTAAAAAAGTCGCCTGTAAAATTGAACTTGAATTTTTAATTATAATTATATTCTTTATTAACCAAGAAATATTTTAAAAATTATTTCGTATTTTTTTTTTTTAAAAAAAATAAATTTTCATGAACTTATATATAAAATGTTATTTTTAAACAAAATTTTGAGAAATTTTGTACAAAAAAGAACTTACTAAAGAAAAAAATTTAATTTTTTCATTTTAATGGAGCATTTTGTTCAATAAATTTTATTTATTTTTTTAATATGTTTTAATACAAAAAGTAATCATTAAGAATAACTCATAGCTAACTAAGATTTAATGTATATATTCTTTAGATTATGGCGTAAGTCATTCGGACAAACCTGGGGACTTAAAGAATTTATTTAAAATTGTACCATTAATCGAACCAAAATAAAATTAAAATTAAATTTTATCTCAAAAAATTAGAAATTTTTAGTTAAATTATTGAAATCTAGTTCACATGAGCTATGAACAAAACCAGATTGATTGCATACTAAGATATAAATATAAATCACGTTGTTTAAAATTTAGTCGTAAATCATTTAAAGCATATTTTTTTTAAGAGAGTGCTTTAATTGAATTATTGACAACAAGAACACCTGAGCAAATAAATGCAGCCAAATCTAAATATCATTCAAGTAATTAGAAAAACAAATTTAAAAATTTTGTTTGTTTTATTTTAACTTTTCTAATTAAGTGTATAAAAAGAATTTGGAAAATGACATAAAAAGTGATACTAGTGGTCATTTTAGAAAAGTTCTAGTTTCTTTGCTAACAGCGACACGACCGTCAGGCAATCTAGTTGATAAGACACAAGCTAGAATAGATTCTGAAGAACTGTTGAATGCTGGCACTAAAAAATGGGGAACAGATGAGTCCAAATTTGTTACTATATTGTGCACTAGAAGCTTCTCTCAACTAAGAGCCATGTTCGATGAGTATGAACAATTGACCGGTCACTCGATTGAAGAAGACTTGAAAAAAGAGTGCTCAGGCGATTTGCTGAAAGTATTTTTGTCTATTGTGGCATGTGTACGAGATAAACAAGCTCATTTTGCCTCAATATTGTTAAAATCGATGAAAGGTTTAGGAACAAAAGAAAGCTCTCTGATTCGAGTGATAGTTGGCAGATGTGAAATAGATTTGGTTCAGATAAGACAAAAATTTGAGCAAATATCAAAGAAAAGCCTGACCGAATACATAAAAGGAGACACTTCTGGAGACTTTAGAAGAGTTTTGCTCATTTTGATCGGAGATGAAGACGCAATCAAAAAATAAATTCTTAACAGCTTTATTTGCCATTTTTATTTAATAAAAATTTTTTTTAAAGCATTTTTATTCAAGTGATTTTGATTAAATGTGAATAATTATTTTAAAAATGCAGCTGATTACTACTGCGAAGTCTTATTAGCATTTTAATTTCTTAAAATAAAATTATTCAAACCCACTTATTTTTTTATTTTAAAACATTTTATCTACTTATCTATTAGAAAATTAATCATATTTGGCTATAATAGAAAATTAAAAGTTAATTTTTTGTATAGAGAAATTTTATTTTTTTAAACTTTTTCTAATTAGAATTTTTTCTTCAAAATGGATTAACGTTTAAAAAAAAAAAAAAAAAAAGTTATGTAATTTTTTGAACAGGTTTCAAAGTTTTCAAGATTCGGAGGGGGTGCCAAAATTAAATAAAACAACTAAGAATAAATCATTCAAAAAAAAAACTAAATCGACTTTTTCGAAGAATTATATGAAAATATTTTCTACCCTACAAGTATCTCGCTTACTCGGTCAAATTTCCACTTGTAAAAAGTGCTTGAAAATAGGTCCCTGAAAACAAAAATATTTTTTTGTTTGTTTTAGGTAATTTTGGCTAAGAAATAGAAGTCTCATCATAATATATTCTATTTAACTCAGTTTCATAATATTTGATGTAAACATTAGGAGATAAATCCTGTTCTTCTCAGTTATTTTAAAACATAAACAAAGTTTGAATGGCACCATTTGGGCCTCATAGTAAAATCAAAGTGTTTCAATTGAGAAAAGAAAAATTGCCATGCTAAAATATAATGTTATGGGTGTCTTATTTGTTCAAATACCACTATCTTTATTTGTGCTTCGGATTTAGAGTCAAAAAAAATTCTAATTAAATTTCAGGTATTTAAATATTTATTAAACCGCGATTAATTGAATATTAGAATGAAAATTTTTCAATTATATTTTTCTTTTTAATCTAGTATAGCAATTTAATGAGCGGTTTTAATTTTTTTATAATCTTTTATCAAATTCTGTTTGCTCAAGCAAAAAAACAAAACTTATCTAAGTCATAAATTTCTAAAGTCTATAAATCGAGCCATTATTAATCATTTAAAATAGAGATAAATTTCTCTTATTTTCTAATTTTTTCTTTAATCTATCCACTAATTTATATTCAAGCTTAATTGCATAATTTAAATTTCAAAAATAAAAAGTGTAAACTCAAATTTTTTTGATAAGATATGATTTTCGAACCATTATTACGGTACGAAAATTTTTACAAATAGATTTTTCAAATTCAATTTAGATTTAGGTCAAATACCACTTAATAATTCTTATCTTGTATTTTATGCTTTATTTATTCCTTGAGATCTAAGAGCATTTTTCTTTCAAAATTAAGAAAATTTTTAATTGTTTTAAAAAAAAAAAAAACTAGCAATTGAACAAGAAATCAATCAATCGATTAGATACGAACTAGACTCAGCATATAGTAGAAATGAGAATGAGAATTGATGAATGAATATTTTATTTGATTTAATCGTACAAATATTCTATTCAATGACAATAAATGTCTCATTTGACATGACAATCTGTGAGTTGGAGCTAATTTTTTTCACTTCATTTATCATTTGGTAAAAATAGTTCAATTAATTGATAGGAAAAATTGTATCAAAACATTCATTCAAAAATATTTTTTTAAATAGGATTTTTAAAGCTAAACAAAAATATTTATTACAAGTTAAAAAGTATGAAGTTGTCACAATACCTTTTTATTTTATTTTGTTATCTAAAGATATTTTTTAATTCTAGATAGAGCTGTTAAATTTAAATTAAAAGAATAAATTTATGCCTTAAAGTTAATAATCTCTAATTTGAATTTTGAGCACATTTCATAATCAAATATTGGATTTAATTAAAAATTAAGAGATAAGCTAATTAGCTTGAATGATTAGAATCATTTTTTTGAAAAGTATTTTGTTCAAGGTTTTTTTTTTTAAATGAAGATTTGATTTTTTTGATGACAAAATAGATCAACTTAAATAAAAGTTTGGTCTCTAAGGATAGTAATTGTACAACTTTGTCTACTATAGCAACCATGGAAGATAAATTTAAACCAGGTTAATTAACCCATAGTGATTGTGTTACATCATTAATTTGTTTGACAATAGAGTCGAATAAGTAGCAAATAACAAACCTTAGCGATTTATATCAAATCAAGCCTGATTCATTATGACTTGCAATCTACGCGTGTAAAACGCCTATGCATAGATTAAAATCATTTCAAAATATTAGCCAAGAGATTAATTAAATCAAAAAAGTTATTGTTAGATTAAAATAATTTCTTTTTTTTTTTTTGTATTAGGCAAAACAAAATTTGGTTATTTAGTGCGCCAAAGAGGCTTGATTTTGACAAAAGGATAAAGATTACGAAACGATTACAAATTTTAAATTCACCTTTTTTATTTCTTTCATTTTTCTTGTATTTGAAAATAAAAATTCGTCATTAAAACTAATATTAGATCATTTGATTGTGTTTAAGGACATTCTTATATATAAGTTGGATTTAGTTGTATTCCAAAATTTATAGTCAAATTCTTGTTATTTTAGTCTTGTAATTTGAGACGAAGTGAGCTAAATTAGACCAAGTTATTCGAATCTAAATGGCAATAGTGAAATATAATTTACCTAAGGCTTAGGCGCAAGTTACCTTCAAAAGCATCCTCTTAAATATTTGTACACAAAAGAACATTACATTATCTCATGGATATTATTTGCCATTCAGGTAAATGTGTTTCTACCTTAATTTCTATTTTCGATAATAGCTTGTAATTGAGTTAGATTTGTTTCATTCAATTTATGATAAACTAAAGCACATTTTACTATAGCTATGTATCTGCTCATTTCAAGATTAATTTGTTTGATAAAAATCAAGAAAATTTTAAAATAACATAATTAAGATTATGTTTTACCACATAAGCTAATTCTTTGTTGAGTAAAGAAAAAAAAAATTTTTTTTTTCTTTTTTATTTTTTATTATTTCTAAGGTAAAAATAAAATTGTTTTAATTTTAAAAACTCAAAAAAAAATGATAAAAATTATAATAAACATCGCATTTAGAGTTTTAATTTTGGAATTATTCTAATTTCGGTATTTGTCAAATGTTAACCTGTTATACAATTGAACGAGGCCGAAGCTTAATTTTATTACTTTAGTTTTATGGTCCAAGCGTGACATTTAGAATATTTATTGCCGACAATTTTGATTTAATGTCACTAGTCCGAGTCGTAGTGTTAATTATACCCAATGAGATAATTTAATATGAGCTTTGGCACAGAGCTATTTGAATTTTGATATTTAAAAATTTCTTGATAAAAGTCTTATTTATTTAAATGATTAAGAGGATAATTTTTTAAACTTTATTTTTTTCTCGAACACTATATGTGATTATTAATTTTTGAAAATAAAATTTAAATATTTTCATTTATTTCCATAAAACTAATTTTGTATAGTTGTTTTTTTAGATAGAAAAAGCATCGCAATACTTTGAGAGCCACGAATTTGATACCCATTATACCTGAGCGCAAGTATGTAATTAGAACGCTAATTTACAATCGTTTTGTCCTATCTTAAATATAAATCGTGTTGCTAATATGAGATTTAGCTATCGAATTTCTTTTCTAAAAAACTTGTTTTTGTTTTATAGACTAGAATAAGTTTCAATGACCATGCAACAATAAAAGTTTATCAATTCTAATAGCAAGATAAGCTCTTGTTTTTCTAACATTTAAATTCATTAATTAGTTCACAGTCTATTAGAATTTTTGTTCAACTTGGAAACAGATTACCATGGCTTTTTGCTTTCTCTAATTATCAATCAATGACTCATGCTTACTTTTTTGTTTTATCATTCGATACTTTTTGATATGATTTTTTTTATGTTTCTAATTCTACTGCTTGGTATTTTATAATTTAATTATTTATTTGATAAACATTGAAAAGATTTTATTTAGTTGATAAGTATTTCTTGACTATACACTTACACACTGCAGCAGGGTGATTGGAATTTTGAAGTACTCACCTTTAACAAAGTCAACCAAATCCTTTGTTTAATGAAATTAACTTTAGCTTTTTGATCGAGTTCACTAAAATTAAGGATTAGCTTTAAACTAATTTTCGTGTTTTAATTAGCTATAGGTCAAAATAAAAAAGGCTATTTGTCTACAAAATATTGGACCAACATCGTGACTAAATTAGTTTATCAAAATTTTTACAAATAATCGTAGTTACGGTAATTTTAAAAGACAATAAAACTTTTAGATAGATAAATTAAATAATTAAACTGAAATAAAAAAAATTTAGTAACAGAGAGAGAGAGATCAAATAAAACTTGAATTTTCAGATCAGATCAGATTTTTTTCCAGATTTTATTTAAAAGAATCAATTTTATATGCAGAGTATTTATTGATAATGTTTAAAGAATAGAGTATGCTTTAAAATTCAAATTATCATTTTGGTTTGACTAACCTTTACGGTTTCTCCTAAGCGTATGAATGTAACTGGTTTTTAAAATTTTTATTTAATTTCAATTTAAAAGCTTTTTTTTTTTATTATTTATTTCTATTTAAAGGTTATTGTATTTAAATGTTAAATTTAGTACAAGTGATTGCATGGCAAAGATAATTTAGCTTCAGCTATATTTAACTAGAAATGATTCGAAGCAATTTTGAAAGTTAGGAATATGCAATAGCTTCTATTTTTCATATTTCTTATTTATCTAAAATTGACATTTTAAAATAAGAAAAAAATATCTTTTTGCATAATTTTTTTTTTGTTTTAAAAAACCTAGCATATTTAAGTGTAGTTTGAGAATTGAAAAAAATATTAACTTGGCTAGTTGTTAGAAAATAGTTTTGTTTAACTTTAAGTAAACATCAACAAAATCTCTGAATCTGCATGTTAAAAATAGCAATATCTAATCAAAAGTATGTGGATAAAGATACAGTGGTAACTAGTGACAACACTCACTTTATTGCAGATAAAATTGAATAAGAAATATCCACGTTAAAGACAAGATTTGAGAGGTTAGATGATAAAATTGAATTCAAATATTGGCCACAGATAACCACTACAAATTTTTTTATTATTATATTGAAATTTTAATAGATAAAAATTCATAATTTTGGTTTTTTCTAATTTTTTTTATCTTAGCGTTGTTCGGAATTTAATTAAAAAAAACTTCAAGCATTTATCGCATTTTGTACGATTTGTATTTGAAATTTTAAACCGAGCCGGTGTATTGTTTAGATAAGAGGCAAAGTTCTAATTTAAAATTTAATTGGAAATTTTCAACAAGCTAAGAGCCTGTTTGTTTGCCCAAAATTTAAAATCAATATTTGCATTATCGAGTACAATTTAATTAACTAATATACAAACTAATGAGAAACTGTCTAATGTCCTAACGATTTGTTTTATATAATCCAAACTTTAGGATTTAATTTGTAAAATATCACTCTCCAAAAGATTAGATATATCGAATTTAATAATAAAAAATAAAAAAACTATAATAAAGAAAAAAGATTTGTAGTTAATTGCGATTTATTCGCGGACCTAAAGCCCACCGTTTAGAAGAAACAATTAATTTGGTGGATTAACACATTTTTGTATTTTTTTTGTTCAAAAAAAATTTGTATATCCATCGAATACGAGATAAATAAATTTCAATCATAAAATTTTGTTATAGATTTGGGAATATGTTGAAATTGAATAGCGGAAGCAGCAGCTCAATTCATTGAAAACAAACTGGTCTTAATTGTCCACTGTTTGTCCATTAGAACCCGTGTCTATATTTTTTTCTTCATTGTTTTCCTATTCATCTATCTGATATTCAGGTTAATCCGAATACAAATAACAAACTTCGGATAGCTATTATCGAAAGAACATTTTATTTTTTTTTTAAATTTTAAAAATTAGTATAAATTTTGCTTTAAAAAAAGACCAAGATAATTAGCTATAACATGCTTTTTTGTCATTAGAGCAAAGTCATTGATAGCTTTTTAATATATTGATGTGTTAACAAGCTTAAGTTATTCAATATGTTTGTTTGTCATCAAATTAGGGTCAACTTTCATTAGTCTAATTCAAATATTGGCAAATATTTTTCTTAACTCGATGGGTAATTTATCATAGAGCATTTTTTTGCTCAAAAATGAAAGAATTTTTGATGCGCCTAGGGCCGAATTTAATTACAGTTTAAGCCCAAGGAAACTCAAATTGAACATGACAGGCCACTGAAACTATGTATTCGATGATAGAGAAATAAAAAGATAATTAAATTCAACAAATAAAATTCAAGCTAAACAGGTTAATTGTAAAAAAATAAATCAATTTTGAAATTTTTGTTTTGTTTTTTGATCAAAAGTCAATTTTTTTTTATCTATCTATGTATGTAGAAATTTTCTTTTTTTTTTTCTTTTTTTTTGTTGCCCAAAAATGATTGATTCAGCTCCGAATGTTTTAAATTTGGAGAGAAAACAAAAATAAGAGAAACTATTTCGACTTTATAGTTCAATAATTAAATTTTATCTTTCCTATTTCGATTTTAATTAAATTTTAAACCAAGATAATTTAAATTTTTTTAGATTAAACAAATAAAACGAAATTTAAACATTAGGAAAAAACTAATTCTAAAATTGTATTTATTTTTTTTTTTTTTAGAATTTTTTAATGAATATTTTCTAGACAAGACAAGGTGAACGAGCAAGCTAGGAACAAAATGCAATCAATGGTTGAAGTCGTTTGTGTTGGTAACGGCTCCAACAAGTCATTTAACTCAGTTTACAATGATCCGGGTTTTTGCAAAATGGTGATTGTGCAAGACGATGATAAATTTCCATCGCCAAGACTATGTCTATTGCGCCGTTGGCCCAATTTTGAAGGTGGTTTTGGTTTCAGCCTGTACGAGGATCTTATATCCTCAGGCGCTCTCAAAGTCCAAGAAGTAGTGAGACACAGTCCAGCTGAGGCCGGTGGCTTGCGAAAAAATGACGTTATTATCGAAATAAACAAAGAAAACATAGAACTAAAGTCATTTTTTCCACTGGTTGAAATCCTAAAAGAAGCGTTTAATCATAATGAAATGGAATTGCTAGTTCTTGCTGAACAAGACGCTCAATGGTACAGACTAAGAAACATAACTGTTAATAACAATTTTCCAAATATTGAATACTGTGAAACGCCCTACTATGGTCATATACTGAAACCATTGGACTCACTAGCACATCAAGGAAGAATGGGCAATTCACAAATTGAATTTCATTCAAGCACAGGCAAGCTATTTCGAACAACTTTAGTAATTGATAATGAGAGAGACTCTGTTTATCGCCGTGTCGAAGAGCTACCGTCTAACACGCCAGTCCAATCAGCCGATCAACCCATTCCACCACTTAGACCCGATGGTACATTTAGACATCCAGGTGGCGACATCGGCTCTGTTCGAGTCTACTACAGACGCGATCAAAGCTGTCAAATGCCTCTCACAGCCAAAGAAGAAGAAGTGCTGGCAGACTCGGGTCTTGGCACAATCAAGGATAGACGTTCAACACCGAATAACTTGAACAACACCACAATGAGTCCGTTTTCTACTTTGGGCAAGTCGAACGCAGAGACTGCTGTTGATTTGTTGCATGATAAGTGGGCTGATTTGATGGACAAGTATTTGGACGACAAATTTAGAAGTGTTTCTAGAGAAGAAAAATATGAGCGACCTGACCGAGATAGTAGTGTTAAAAAAAGTCATGTGATTCGCTTGAATGATCCGAATTCAACGATGCGTTCCAAATCACGCTCTAAATCACGTTGTCAGAGTCCAAACGATGCTTCATTTTCTTATCTGTACTCGGGTCGAGACGACTTTCAAACAACATCGGCTACTTCATTCAAAGACTTCAATAGACAACAATCGCCATATCAGAATACACTTAATCGTGGTTCACCACAAACTCAATCGCACAATCGATTTACATCTCCACATCAAACTCTTCAATCGCCAGTTAAACAAAAATATCCCATACAAGTAACCACTGGTCACAAATCAAGACCTCAAGTAGCTAGTCCCAATCAGCAAAGAGTCCAAAATCAAACAAGTAATTTTTTTTTTATTTTATCCATTTTTATATATTTTATTCAATCAATTTTTTTTGCTAGATCTTTTTAAATAATTTTTCTATTTTTAATGTTACAAAACTAGATTCTTAATCGGTTTTTTAACCAAAACAAAAGAAAAAAATAATTTCTTAAATAGTTTATTTGACTTAAAATGGCCAATTTTAGCACCGATAAATTAAAAAAAAAAACTAAAATAATTTTAAAAAGAACTATAAATTTTTAAAGAAAATTTTAAAATCTACATATCATAATTGATAATTTAAAAAATATATTTTTATTTGAAAAATCTATTCAAAAGATAAGTAGATTTACAAATTTTTCAAATTTGGTGCATGTAGTTTTTAGCTCAACAACTGAGCAAAAACGTCATTTCATAAGAGTATTGAATAATTATATGTGACCAGTTCAATTTTTTTATGCTTAACCTTTTTTACCACACATTTTTTTAAATAATATGTCACACAATCGTTTAAATTTGAGCTTAAATTTTATTTCTTAAAAAATTAGACTTTTTTTAAATTTAAAAAATAGATTTCCTTTACACACCTTTTGTGACCATTTTCATTAATTTATTTACCAACATTGGTTGTATTTGTAAAATATATTTGATGATAACCTGGTAAAATAGCCAAACAATCCCAAACTAATTGAAAAAAATATTAACATACTTTGGCCTCTTTTATAAAAAAAGAAAAAATAGTTTAAAATGATCCCGTTAATTCATCCATTTAACGGTTTAAAAAGATGAAATAAAATTTTAAATTGTTTTTAAGTCCAAAAATAATATAAAAATTTAAAACATATATTTTAAAATCTAGTTACTTCATACCAATATGATTCATCATATACAGCTACATCGAGCAAATATGATCCAACTAATCAATACACATACCAAGAACATAGCTATTCAAGTAATTATACTAGAGACCCTAGTCCATCAGGACCTGAGAAAACATACACTTATAAGAACTATAGCAGTGATAGTAGTGGTTTGACTAAGCCGAATCTAATTCAATATGAATACTCGAGCTCGTCATCTAATCAACTTGGATTTCAACTGGATGAGAACGAAATTCGCAGCAAAGGTGTCTACTTTGTCAAAAGTATTGAGCCTAATTCTCCAAGTGCCATGGCTGGCCTCAAACAAGGCGACAAAATTACAAAGATAAATGGAAAATCAACTAATGGAATGAGTTATGAACAATTCTGTGACGAAATTGTGATTGCACAACAGCAACAATTAAAGAACAACATGATACATTTGATGGTTATGCGCAAGTCAGCCAAATCAAGTGCCATTGGCTCATATTCTAGCATTACCAAGAGTGGCACCACTGTGCTTCCAATTAAAAATTATTCAAAAGATAAAAGCTCAAGTTTTGTTGATGAAGGATATGGACCGGATTCGGCCACTTCGTCCACTACTACTACCGCTGCTATTAGTTCTTCATCGAACAAAAATTTAATTAGCTACGTCAAAGTAACCTCGCCCAATGGTAAGACACAAGTCAACACTAACCATACTAACAAATAGTTTACTAATCCAACTTACTAACTTTTAGATCAATTAATCACTTTTGACCACTTAGCCTTAATCCTAAACTAATTAACACTTTTAGATTTAATTAAATTGAAACTTAATGCTTTTGACTAATTTTTTTGTTTGTTATTTTTATAAACAAAAAATATTAAATTTTTAATATTTATTTTTTTTTTTTTTAAAGAAGATAAAATAACTTATAAATTGGCAGAGAGTGTAGAGATTATTCCGTACACTGCTTATGAGTCAGATGTCAAACCGCTAAATGTTATTTATGATTCAGTAGTTAACGAGCCAGAAGTTGCTCGAGAGAACAAAATTGTACCTCAGTCATCCGAGAGCACACCTATTGTAGCTAATGTGCTCGTTCAAAAGTACGAACGGGAGCTCAAAGAGAGAGAGTTGAGGGAGCAAGAAGAGCGTGAGAGAGAAAAAAAAGATAGAGAAGCTAGAGAAAGATTGGAATTTGAACAAAAAATGAGAGAGCAGAGAGAACGAGAATTGCAGGAGCAGAAAGAACGAGAAGAAAGAGAAGCTAGAGAAAGATTGGAATTTGAGCAAAAAATGAGAGAGCAGAGAGAACGAGAATTGCAGGAGCAGAAAGAACGAGAAGAAAGAGAAGCTAGAGAAAGATTGGAATTTGAGCAAAAAATGAGAGAGCAGAGAGAACGAGAGGCTAGAGAAAGAGAAGAATTTGAGCTAAGACTTAAAGAGCAAGAAGAACAGGAAAGACTTGAGCGTATCGAGAGAGAAAAGGAGCTTAAAGAAAAAGAAGAGCGTGAGAAAGAACAACGTGATAGAGAACGAGAATTGGCTAGAATGGATTTTGAGAAAAAAATTCGAGAACAACGAGAACGTGAAGAACGAGATGCTTCTGAAGCTCAAGCTGCACTTGCTGCTCTAACAACAATTATTGTAACAGACAATCAAGACAGCAACAATTCTAACAAAAAACTACTTCAAGTACAAGACGAAATAACAACAACATCGACCACTAATCAAGTGTATCACGTTGAGACCGAAGATCGTCACGAACTAATCAATCAAGTTACTTTAGAGCCAAACAATGAAATGATAGTTACTGATTATCATGCCACATATGTACCAGAGGATGATAGTGTTCAATATGACAGTTCAAGTCAAATATCAAATGAGGAAGAACATCGTAGACAAATAGCAGGTAATTACATTAATACATTAATAAATAATGTGATGCAAAATAACGATAAAGAGAAAAACGATGATTCATTTAATTTGTCATCATACAAAGTTAAGCCTTTGAGTGATGATTTATTGCATTTGATTGACTCGAATAGTTACGAGACTGGCACCAACGAAGATGTGTACTATAAACGAAAAGTATACATATTTGAAAAAGAAGGACATTCAATTGAGCCCGGCTTTAAACAGCCCAGTTTGGCTCAAATAATACAAAGCTTGAATAAAGGTCTTGACTTGAGCATTAGTGAATCTAGTGAGGCTAACTCGATGCAGGAGAGCTATGCTCCGCCTTTTTCCATAGGTATACGCTTAAGACAAAAAGCTAATCCACTCGAGATTGGCAATCATGTGATCAGCTATGTCGAGCCGGCTAGCTTGGCCGACAAAGCTGGTCTTAAGCAAAATAGTCGACTTTTGAGCATAAATGAGACTAGTTGCGATGACAAAACTCATGAGTTTGTCGTTTTCTTTCTTAACTATGTACTTAGAAAAAATTCATGCACAAAACTAGCTTTGTGTGTTGAGGAGCCCATTAAGCTAGAGCAAATAGCTAATAAACAGCAAATAAATTACATAAATGAAACATATCGCATTGAGAACGCAAATCTTAAGGCCATAATTAGGAACATATTGACAGGCGAAGAGTTCACACCGGTTAGCTATGGTCCTCTCGAAAATATAAAGCAAATAGTCCGAGAGGCCAAACAAGTACCATCTAATGATAGTGAGTATCATGAACTGGAGACCATGGTCTCCAGACCAGCGCCCGTTATAGACTCGTCCGGCATCGAGAACCTCAAGTCTATTATAAGACAAATTAAGTATAGCTTTGAGCAACATGTGCAGACTGATGACGAACTTGAAACACCCATTCATATTGACGCTCAGCTCAAGCAATCTCCTGATCGTCTCGATAATTTAAAAACTATTCTACAACAAGCTATCGATAGAAATGACTTTTATCTTAATAGTTCGCAAATTTTACTTCTAAGAGGTATTCTAATTAGATAAGTTCTATCAGTTGGCTAACATCTATCCTCTAAATTTTTCTCTCTCTTATGACATCTATCGTAGATTAACATCATTTGCTCTTGGTTAACTCTAAAACCAGTTTGCTTACATGTCTTGTATTGATTGATCAATTAATAATCTATTTTTTTTTAAATCATTTTAATAGCAAAAATTTTCATACACTTTAACAAATGACATACAGATAAAAGAGGTTTTTAAAAAATTTTATAAAAAATTTTTATTAAGATTAAAAAAAAAAGCTAGTCGAAAGTATTTTTATTTTAGAATACAAAAAAAAAAAAGTTAATAAATTAAACTTCAAAAAACAAAATTTTTTAAAACATAAAATTTTTAACAATCTATCTTCCACGCGAATACTAATTGAAAAAAAAAAATTTAAATTTTTTTTTTCTAAATTAGCTCATTTGTGTCAAATATTTAAATCTGTCATTTGATTTAATTTTTGCTATTTAAATGATAATATACTCTTTGTTTTTTTAGTCTAGTTTTAGGTCTATGATAAATAATCTTTAAAATTATTATTTAAAAGAATTTGATCGTCAACAAGAAGTGATGAATCAACTAGTGAATTGTATCAAACATCCCAAAATGCAAAGCAATCTTCAAACTCATCGTATATACAATCGTGAATCGTTTTTTGGCTATGGAATGTCATTTCATCAAGAGCCAATATCACCATCGTTGCCAATTCACAAGCTAGTTTATCCAAGGATTGAAATAGAGCCTGATTCGCCAAGTGTTGATGCCGGACTTGAGACAAATCAACGTGTAGTAGCTGTTAACAATAGATATGTCAATGAAGATTTTCATTCATTGGATGATGTGGCACAAGAAATAGAGGAAAGCTACTATGACAAACAATACACTGACATAACTATAATGAGTGCCGATTTATGGTCTAGACTAATAAGTAATCCAATTTATGTAAGTGAAATAGTTAGAGTTAGTCCTGAGCCAGTTCAAGCTATTGAAAAGCCAGTCAGAGAATCGGCGATTGTCGAAGAGGTTGAACCGACAAAGGTTAGACATATTAGATTAGAAAGAACCTCTGCTGATAAACAATTCGGTTTTGACTGCAAAACTATTAAGCCTGAATTGAGATATGTAGCTAGCAATGTTCAGCCCAATCTACCGGCTTATAGAGCTGGATTGAGAAACAATGATAACATTTTAGAAGTCAATGGTGAACCAATACACAAATTGGAACATGAAAAAGTTATCAAAAAAATCAAGTCCAAAGCTGATCAAGTTGATTTGTTAGTTGTATCTGATTTAGATGAATATTATAGAATAGTTAATTCGTATAAAAAAGAAGAGATAAAAATAGCTGAATCACCAAAATCATCACATGCTGAGGTCAACATTGACTTGAGAGTTCCGAACTATGTTCATTACTATGAGGTTAGAAGAGATCCTGATTACAAAGGACTTGGAATTAGTTTGACACCGAGTGGTGTCATCAGTTACATTGAACCAAATTCTCCATCATATAAAGCTGGTCTAAAGAAGGACCAACGTTTTGTAGAAATTGATGGTCTCAATGTAAGCAACAAAACAAATCAAGAGATTTCCAACATAATTAAAGGAAAAGACAGTTTAGTAATTGGAGTAATTGACATTGATGATGAAGCTCAAAAAGATTTTGAAGAGAGTAATGTTTCTAAGTTGCCTTCTGAGGTAATCATTGGCTCAGTATCATCTTCGACAGGAAAAAGAATACAAGGTATTTATATGTTCTTTTAGTTTGTTTTATTTATCGGTTAAAAGTTTCACTTAAAACTAAAATTTAACACTCAAAGACATTCGAAGATGATTTTGAATTATTATGGCATATTTAAATGACTAAAAGAAAATTAATGAAAAAAAAAAGATTAAGTCAAATTAAAGTTTAAATTTAATAAAAAAAATAAAA
>PJRA01000401.1:1946217-1965101 GCA_016987375.1 Brachionus koreanus
GGCTCAACAAATAAACTGACCGGTAGTCAATCGAATTTGTCTTTCTTAAAGACCAAATTCGGCAGTTGTTTAGGCTTAAGCGACGATCGTACCAAAAAAGTTCACTCTCTAGGTATTCAATTTAAATCCATATTTGACTAATACTAGGAGCATGAATTTTCAATAAATCTAATAAAGCATGAATAGTTCATTAGGTTTTCAATTAAAATTTGAATTTTGAATTTATTTTAAAATTATTTTAGATCAATTAACAGGCTTTCGAGTTTGCAATTTGGTTAGACGGCCAGACTTTGATGGCTACGGCTTTTCGATGAAAGCAAATGAAACAGGTCCGCACATGATTTCAAGCGTTGAGTCAAATTCACCTGCTGAACACGCTGGTCTTAGAGTGGACGACTTGATTATCAAAGTTAGTGACCAGAATGTAGTTGGAGAGAGATACTCTAAAACAACAACGCTGATTAAAAATGAGTGTGAAAAAGGATTTTTGAAATTAGAAGTAGTAGATCCTTTATCGTGTCCGAGCGAAATCAAAAAAACCCAACTTCTTCCGCCATCAGGCTTTTCAACAATCAGCTCGTCTTCTAAAGTGAACAAAAAGTCAGACAGTATCAAAAACTTGAGAGAAATAACCAGTGAAATGATTAATCAATCGTCACCAGGACGAAATAGAGCTGTGTCTGCTGACTCTGGCTCGGACAGAAAACGACCTTATTCAATGACAGATTTAGACCGCATTCCAGGCAATTCAACAGTAAGATCAATTACATCAATTGGTACCACTGCTACTGGCTATTCACAATCAAATTTGGCCAACGTATCATCCAAATCAGTTGGTAATTTGACTTCAATTGGTCAAAACGAATTGCCCAAGTTTAAACGATGTGTTGTTCAATTAATTCCTGAATACCCAGAAGGATTTGGCTTCACTCTGAACTCAAAAATAAAGCCAAAATACACCATATTCTCGGTGGATCCAGATTCACCTGCTTATGCTGCCAATTTGCGTCCCACTGATGTTATTGTTGAAATAAACAAGAAAAATATTCGTCGATTGAAATTCGAAAAAGTCAAAAATATGCTGTCAGAATCAAAAGTTAATGGTCAAGTTGAAATTTTGGCTATAAGCAAAGAAGGATACATGTTTTTCAAGAACAAGAAAAAGAAATTTTCCTCAAGAAAATTGGTCACTTCGGACAATACAGAGCTTCATTCAACTTTGGATGGTATACGAACGAGGGCATCCTCGGCAAATAATAACCGAGTCTCCTCTGATAATGGTAACTATCACATTTACATTTGAATTTTTAATTCGGATCTTTGGAACACATTTTTAGCTAATAGATTAAATTTTTAACATTAATTAATTATTCTAAATTTTTTTGAAGACTGAAGATTTAAACCAAAATTAAAAATTTAAAAATTCAAACAAAATCAAAAAAATTCTTATTTTAAATCACTTGGATGAAAGAAAAAATATTATTTATTGAAACAAAAAAGCTTTAAAATCCTAAAATAAATGAAAATGTTGAGTTTTTTTCTAAAAATTTTTTTGTCATTAATAACCTAGAGTAAAAAAATAAATGGAAAATTTCTATTTAGTTTGATGCTAACCTAATTATTTGCACAGAGATGCACCTTAAATATAATCGTTTGTTTAGATTAAAATCCTATGATGTTCGAAAATCCAGTTTTTTAAGAAAAAAAAATTAGAAAAGAAAAATAAATTTTTTAAATTTAAGAAGGAGACAAACGGGCACAATCAGTAGGAGCAGTTTATTCAAGACCTTCTACTGAGATTTCATCAAGACCGCATTCAGCAACACCAACTCCAATGCCGACATCAATTGATAACGACTTAGACGATTTGATTTTCTGCACAGTAATCCGTTCTGAGCCGACTCAAAATATAGGCATGTCATTGACCAAATCCGAAAAAGATTCACAGTCAAATTTCTATCCGAAAATAACTGATGTTGAGCGTGGCACTCCGGCCGAGCAAGCCGGTTTGATGGTTGGAGATATCATCATAGAAATAAATGGCAAATCGACACTAAACAAGCAAAACAAAGAATTGCGTCCATGGATCGAAGCAGCTGGCAATAAGATTGATTTAATCATAAAAAGAGATAAAAGCGTTGAGAATAAATTGAGAGAAGATGCCAAAATAATAACTGAAACAGTTGTCGAAAATGCCGTGCAAAGAGTCGGATCACCAGGCTCAGTGCAACGTCTATCCAGAAAAGACAGCTATTCTCCAAAAGCCAGCGCTGAGAATTCGCCTAGACTGACTCATAAAGAGATTCACATGTCTAGCAGTAAACTTCAGGATTTTTCATTCGAGTCCTCATCATCTAAAAGCAACAAATCGCCAAAAACTCGCAACCAAAGCGAGCCGGCGCTTGAAGAAACAATCAGATCAGAGCACACTGTTCAATCATCATCTCCAGTAAGCCGTAGATCTGCCTCTACATATACTTTGCCTCGAGATGCACCAATTCCACGCTTGTGCCGAGTCAGAGCTTATGAGGAAAATCTCGGCTTCACTGTATCTGGCTCCAAATCTGCTCCTGGTGTATTCAAAGTAACTGAAGTGGGAGTGCACTCGGCAGCGGCCAACAGTGGTCTTAGAAATAATGACTACATCATTGAAGTATCTGGCGTTAATGTAGAAACAATCAATTACACCGATTTGATTGCGTATATTCGCAAGAAAAAAGAAGAAGACGATTTACAATTATTGGTTGCTGATCGCCAAACACTAGAATGGTACAAGAAGAAAAAAATTCCAATATCAAGTCAAGTTGTTCCCAAAATGCAATATATCGAAACACTATTGAAAGAAGAGCTTGAAAGAGAAATGGCCAATACTGACTTGGATCAAAGTGGTTTGAACAATAGCGAAAATTGTATGTTGATGTTATTTTATATGTTTTTAGAACCGTAGTTGACCTTCTTTAGTTTCTATCTGTTTTTGAGAGCCAAAACCATAAATGATTTTGCTTGATTTTTTTAAGTTTTAGAATCATTGATTAAAATAAGATTGCTAGACTTATTAGTCAGCTATTAAAGCTCAGTGCTGACTCGTATTGAGACATTGCGCTGTTTAAAATTCTGAGGTCTAATCTGACCTATATGCTAGGGCAATCTTAAACATTTTTTATTATATATTTATCTAATAATCTAATTTAAAGCGAGGTCAAGTGATAAAGGTATAAAAATACCGTTCCAATCTGGCCAATCTGTTTGGATACATAGAAAAATATACTTGTAAGCAATAAAATATTTGTGATTAAGAATTATAAAGCCAATGATTATTAACATAGCTTTTTTTTTTAAAAATTTTTTTGGTTAAATTTAAGAAGCCAACTTTAAATTGCTCTTAATTACTTTCGAATCAAGCTCAATTCTAACAATTTCCCGTTGCTTTGGCTACATTAAATTCGCTTATAGCCTTTAAACTACTTTATTTTTAATGATCATTTGATCATAATTTGGGTTTTTTAAAATTCAGTACAAAAATTTTTTTTTTTTAATTTTAATTTATACCTCTATCAGCGATCATAAATCTGCAAAAAATTAATTTTTTTTTCAAATTTTATTTTTGATTTAAAAAAATACTAGTAAAAATTTCATTTCAGAATTAAGTCAATTGTATAAAAATGAATAAAAAAATTCTAAGTGCTGTATTTTGTACCAAATTATGAAAATGTTTAAAAATTATTTTATTGTAGTTTACAGGTTCAATTAATTATCAGTCAATGGTTTTTATTCTAATTTTGATTGTTTTGTTAAACCATTGGCGAAAATTATGGTTTGGTGCTTTGAATTTTTTTACCCGATTAACACCCGAGATTTTTAAATTTTTTTCCTTTGTTTGGTTCAAATCAAAAAACTGCTTTTATTAATTTATTTTTTTTTTTTGACATGAAAAGCGAAATTTTTTATATTTTTAATTTTTAAAATTTTAGATGCCATAAATCAGTAAATAATTTGTCAATTTCACATAACGATCTTTCTCAAGCAAACAATGTTTAAAATTGGCTGTGTATGCTAATGTTCGATGCATGTGTTTTTTAATTTTCAAATTTAATTCCATTCAAATTGATCAACTTCCATTTTTTTTTTAAATTATTTTTATTTTTTTTTACATCTAATTATAGCTGTTTTTAAGATAGATTTTGCAGATTTAGCCCTTTTTGATGAGAATAAATTCAGAATAGACTTGAATATGAATGATATTTTAGATTTTTTTTTTTAAGTATTAAATTTTTTTGATCTATTTAAAAACAAAAATTAATTCTTAAAATGTTTTTTTTTTATTTTTAAAATCAAGATTTTACTTTTTATAAAGCTGATTTCAGGTTTTTTTAAAATGTCGACGAATCTTGATATAACTATGAATGAATTCTCTTAATTCTTTTTATAAAAATTTAAATAAATTCTTAAAATTAAATTAAAAAAAAAGAATTTTTAATTCGTTTCTTTTTTATCTAGTTTTATTTCCGATTAAATTTTTTGTTTTGATTTAATCAAAATTTCTAATAAATTTTATAAAGTATACAATTTTTTAATTTCCTTTTGTTTAATCACATGGCAATGCTAAAAGAGAATTTTTTTTCAAAATTTTATTAAATTGTTTAATTTTTTTTAAGAAAATCGCTTATTGATTTTTGAGTTTTAATTTTCTCCTAATTCTCTTCTATGTCCATTCTTAATTTATTTAAAATTTCACTGTTTCTTGTTTAGAATTTGAACGATGTGTATTTAAGGTTTCTAAACTTCGTTTTAACTTCGTTGAACATGATTTACATCAGCAATGTCAATACCATTTTCATTATTTACACTAAACCCATCTTTATCTTCATTATTAACAATTAATCATCAACACTCATTGATTTATAGAATTTCAAATGCTCTTTTGAGTTTTGACAAAATAAATTGTGCCTTAGCTGTTCATGACTTGTCTTGTTCAGATGGATTTCGAATAATACCAAGGTGGTATACCTTGATATTATCAGTGAAAATTTTAACAACATGGTTCAAGCCGTAGGTTATCCAATTTAAAAATGAGCCTCTCCAAATAGATTAGTAACGCATAACTTCATTTTAGCAGAGCCATGTTGCTGTTTACACATGAGATTATATTTCTGTAGGTGGTCGATCATTATTCTTTTAAAACCGGGTGATTTATTTATATCAAGATGCTGAAGTTCTCTGCTTACGTCACTTCTTCGAAGCTAAAGATCCACTGAATGCCAGATTTTTTTGGGAAAGGCTGAAACGAGTCGTTTGTTAAAGGCTTATTAAAGACTTTAAAAAATTGTTTTGATTACTAACCTTAAATCCATTTATTAGAAATTCTTCAAATGAGGTAATCTCTAATAGAATAAGTTTTTAGTTAAAAATTTTTAAAAATCCTTATCATTAAAAAACAAAACTTTTAATAATTATTTATTAAATGAATCAAATTAAATATTCTAAAAGTATCTTCTAATTAAAATTTTTAAATTGCACTCTTGTTTTTTTTCTGATAAAAGTGAAACTAGCTCATTATAATTAAAATTTTCAACTTTTACCCCATTAATCTCAATAATTTCATCACTATTTCTCAAACCACATTTATCAGCTGGTGAATCGTGTATAATATCATCTACTTCAAAGATTCCTTGTTTCGAACTTTTCACTGCAAACCCGAGCTTTTCATCAAAAGTTGTAAACTCACATAGATGAACTTTTGAATTTTCACTTTTATCGATATTGCTATAATATGTTGTATTTTGATCACAAGATAAATTTTTACGCAAACTTTTTTTCAACTTTTTAAGCTTTGGATAGTCTTCTTTCTCAATGGCCAAAATTTCAACACGACCATTTACCTTTGCTTCTGCGAGCATTTTTTTCACTTTTTCGAAATCAGATTTGCGTACATTATTTTTATTTATTTCAATTATGATGTCAGAAGAACGCAAGTTAGCCTCGTATGCAGGCGATTTAGTTTCCACTGAAAATACAGTATGCTTGGGCTTTAATTTTGGGTTTAGTGTAAAGCCAAATCCATCGGTATAATCAGGAGTTAAACAAATTATACAACGCTTGAATTTTGGCAATTGATCAAAATCTAAAAGGAAGAAATTTTCTTTAATAAGTCTATAATAGTTTTTGTGTTGTTTAAATTAGAATTTTTAAAGGTTAAAATCTAAAAATTTTAGATTTAAATAAAAATGAAATAGCTTAATTAAATCATACTTTATTTTAAGTATGGAAATTATTTTGTAAAATTGGTTTTCTATGAATAAAAGATATTGTAGCTTTTTAATGTAAAATTTTGCCTAAAGATTTTGATTAAATTTTTTGAAAAAAATTTTTTTTTTTGAAACTCAAGAAATTTTTTACCGGCAAATTTAAAACTTGAATATTTTTGAAATTCACTTGACTTGATCATTGATTTTACAAAAAAATTTTGAGTATTAGATTTATTATATTATAATTATTATATTTTTATCCTAATTTTAGTAAATTTAATAAAAATGTTAAAATTTCACCTTTAATTGACAGAAATAAAAAACAATTGACTTGAACAAAAAACTTATCTAAAGAAAAAAATTTTTATTTCTTCCCGAGGGGACAAAAACAGGCAAAAAACACTATTTAAACGCTGTTTAAACGGCGTTTGGTAGCTGTTTTTTGGGCGTTTTTGTTTTGTTTTTTTGCGTTTAAAACGTGAGCGTTTTTGGACCAAAAAAACGAGGGAAAAACACTCTATAAACGAAATAAGATATTTCATTTAGAGAGTTTTTAAACCGTTTTTGACACACCAAAAACACTATTTAAACACCAAAAAACGTTTAATAAACAAGCTTCTTTACAACATTTTTGAAAAATATGTTTAATTTTTTTATGTTAAATTTTATTTTAATTTAATTATTTATGACTTAATTTTTCTAAATTCTTATACTTTTTCTGGCTGTTTTGCGCCCGTTTATCCTCTGTTTTTATTTCGTTTAAACGCTCACGTTTAAACAGCGTTTAAACAGTGTTTTTTGCCTGTTTTTGTCCCCTCGGGTTGTTTAAAATAATGTTGTTTGCTTTATATAATATGCCATAAGAAAAATCTTAATAAAAAGCTTAGATGCATTAGTCTTTTAAATCTTTTTTCGCGCTTATTTTTGTATAGAATAAACCAAGTGAATATTTCTAATTTTTTTACAGAAAGGCTTAATAAAGAAAACGACCTACAGGTTTATATTGAAGAAAACTATTTAACAAGAAGAAAATCAAATTTTGTCAAATTAAGACCTGATTTAACTTTAGATTTTCCATATTTCGATGAAGACACAATTAAAATCATATTACTTAAGATTCCTATCATCTTAAACAAGCATTTAGATATTTAGCAGATCATTTTAATTAAAAAGGTCGCTTTGAGATATTTATTGATAGAGTATTTGAAATTCAAAGTTCATAAAACTCTATTATTTTTGTTTAACTTTGCTCAAAGCACAACAGCTAAACAAAATAAAGTGTTTTAATAAGATATTTGAAAAATATTGAAGGAAAAACTATTCAAGATAGACATGACTTATGGTTGGTACTGTACTTGCAAGAATGAAGCATGAACAGTCGAATATTGTTCCCATGTAGCAAGCTTTATCATTTATTTGAGCTGTGGAATAGATCTTAATGATTTTCCCTATCCAGCTGAGTTTCTAAAAGGAACAATAGCATATGTTGCTAAAAAAATTGGATTCTATGTTTTTGAACAACCTTTTATTTTTTTGATTTTAAACGGTGTTAGCCAAAAGTTTTCTGAATTGTGATTGCATTTTCGAAATCCTCGTTAAATAATAAGTAAGATTCCATAAAAAATGCTTAGAAACCATTTGGAGAACACCAATGCAAAATTCGTATGGTAAAGCTAAATTACCCTTTCCGATTAAAAACAAATTTTACTTAAATAATTTTATTTTTAAAAATAGGATGTTTATATGATCTTATTTAAACTAATAATTAGGATTTACTAAATAGTTGCGATGCAAGTGTAGAATCTAATTAAAAAGATTGATGTAAATACATTGGAAAAAAACCGGGAATGAGCTACAAAAATACATTTGACTCTAAGAGCAATGGACTATGAAATGAGATTTTTGAATATGGAGCTAACAAAACTAATTGAAAGGAAAGTGAGGAGATATTAAAATGATTAAACTAGCAAGTAGATTGGAAAATGCTCAGCTAACAAGTGGTCCCATACAATTAAATTGCGTGATAGTTTTATTAAATCCAAATACACGTAAGTTTTCATAGTGGCGTTGGACAATTTTAATGGATTATTAGTGGAGGACAAGGGTTCTTAAAATGTAACTGTTTAGGTAAATGCGAAAGAAATTGTTCTTGTAAAAAAAATAATGTTTTATGCATTTCTAAGTGTCAAAGGGGACAGCAAAATTCAAGTTGTAAACGAAAATAATTTATGATTTTTATTAAAAAACTTTTTATTACATATTTGACTAAATTTGACTTAATGTAAAATCAATTTATGTTAAATTGTTTTTTTTTATATTTTTATGTAAAATTGTTAATTATATTGATCAATATTTTTTAATTTACGATAAATAAAAAGTTTGAATATAATTTAACTTATAATGATTTCATTTAGCTTAAATAAATAGCTTTACTTAATGCGCATGACAGATATATACAAACTCTGTATCAGCTGACATATTTTGCCTAATGATTTTTAGGGCCTTTTTTTTATTGTTTTTTTTCCTAAATACCATTTGATTAAAAACAAAAAAATCTTGTTCAAGTCTAAATTATTTTTAATTGAACGTGAATATTTTTTTTCATTGTTAATTGTTTTTAATCTTTATTCAAAATGAAGCAAAATTATGATCATAGTTCAAATAAAAAATTAAATAAAAAATGAAATTAAAGCAGACTTTCAGAAACTTCTAGCTCCGAGGTCTTAAAGGCGTTAAGAAGATAAAGCTTGTTTCTTCATTAATTTTCTAATCAAAATTAAAATTTTTCTTAAAACAAATTACTTTGTAAATCCTTTGAATTTTCTTCTATAACTCCCAATTTTAACTCATTTTTATCTTTGATTAATTCAGCTATTTCTTGATTTGTCTTAACATCATGTCCATCGATTTCAACTATGCGTTGATTGACTCTAAGCCCACTCTTATTTCCAATTGAATCAGGATCTATTGAACATATAAGACCATTTAAACCCAGCTTTATTCCTAAACTGGTTGAACTTGAAACCTTTTTTATAGTGTAATAGTCTATTTGTTGATTTTGTTTTGTTATTGAAGACAAAGAAACACTGGTTTGGTTATAATTAGCCGATAATGATGAATTACTCGATTTATCATTTAATTTATCAATTGCAGAAGAACTCGGAGAAATATTACGATTTTTGTCACAATCATTCGTATTATCAGGTCTCAGGACTTCTAGTTTTATGAATTTATTTTTGCATTCATCTTGTAAAATAAATAATAGCTTGGAATAACTTATGTCAGTCACATTTTTATCATTTATTTTTATTAACAAATCGTTAGATTTAAGGCCAGCAATTTCAGATGGGGAATTTTCTTCAACTAATGCAATAATTTGAGGACCAGAATCGTTTGCTTTTATAGAAAAACCAAAACCATCATAACTATCTGAGCGAACTAAGTAGCAAATTTTTGTTTTTGGTGCCTCTTTTTGAATTTCTTTTATTAAAAAATAAACAATTAAAAATTTTATTCCAATAAAAATTGAGTTATTTGTAAATTCTATTCATAAGAAATAATGAATATTAAAGTTTCAAAATCTAAAAGATCTTTAAGTATTAATAATTAAATTTAGATTAATTTATCTAAAAAAGGATTTTTTAAGTGTTTTTTAATAATAGTTTTGAACATGAAAATCAATTAGTATTACAAAAGAAGACTTGGAGAATGCTTTTTTTTATCTGCAGAGCAAATCTTTGACTGCTAGAACAAAGGCTGGAAAACGTTTTATTTTTTGAATAGGAAATTTTGTATATGATAAATTTTGTTCACAATGTTCAATAAAAAAAAGGTTTTAAAATATTTTTGAGTAAAAAATTGTTGCAGAAGCAAATTTTCAAAGTAAACATTGAATGTTAAACTTAATATCCTATGAATGCAAATTTCTGCAAAAAATTTATTTTGATAAAAGATTTCAAAATAAGAATACAGAGAGATGACCTTATTCAAATATTTCTCACTGTTAAATTGTAAAATATGTCATTTTATAAAATGAATTGTCAAATTTTAAAATCTGAAAAAAGATAACTTATTTTGCATTTTGACAAATGTCAAATTATAAAATTAAAGCAAATTAAAATATTAAAATATAAAAATTAAAGAAAATGTATTGATTTTTTTATAATGTATGATGGGAATCGTCTTGAGGAGATTCAAAGGATTGAGAACGATCAATCCTCGATTAAATCGTCAAGTAGATTTCGATTTAAAAGCGTTGTTCACCGCAAAATTGTGAGAGAAATGGATTAAAATTGTTTAATTTACTTGGCAAAGAAAAAATTAAAACAGCAAAACAACTTTTTAGTTTGCTAGGTTTTTTTAGATTAATTATTTAGTTGGTTAATTACTTTATAATTTACAGGTAGACATAATGATGCTGAGCTCGAAATTGATGATGAAGTTGTTTCAAACGAATTGTTGAAAATTCGTGATGAATTATCAAGCAACAAAAGAAAAGAACCAGAACCTGAGACAGAGTGTCAAGATGATGAAGAAAATTCTGATGATTTAG
The DNA here is from genome assembly GCA_016987375.1 of Brachionus koreanus. Taxonomy (NCBI): domain Eukaryota; kingdom Metazoa; phylum Rotifera; class Eurotatoria; order Ploima; family Brachionidae; genus Brachionus; species Brachionus koreanus. The sequence continues at coordinate 1,957,015 of PJRA01000401.1, forward strand.
TTAAGCAACGCTCAAAAAAAATAAAGGTAACTCGATCAAATGTCAAAGATGGTCAAGAAAAATCGGTTCAAAAAATATTGAAGAAAACTAAAAAAAAATAAATTCTTACAAAGAAGGAGATTTAGTTTTGTTTAAAACTGACGACGTTGACCGAATGTTTATGTATTATTTTAGAGGTAAAAAACGATCTTTTCAGTTAGGTTGTAGAGCAGGTGTTCTCGATACTTTTGTAGCATGCAATTGTATCCAAAACGGGCAAGGCTTTTTAAAATGCTCTTGTACTGGAGAGTGTGCAACGATGAGATGCTCCTGTAGTAAAGCAGAGTTAAAATCAAGTTCCAAATGTCATGCAAAAACGTTTCAATGTAAGAATTGTGACTAAAACGTGAATTTGAATTTGTTTAATTTTTTATTAATTTTAGTATTTTATTATAAAAGTTTTTGTTGATTTCAAATAATAAATTTAGTTTTTTTAAATTCTTTTATTTATTTAATAATTTGCCAAGTAACTTTTGGCAATTTACAAAATAAAAGTCATTTTACAATTTGACAGTGACATATTCAAGATTGTTAATAAACTAGAGATTGTGAACGACCTCTGTTTTAATGCAAAAAAAAAATATAACCTCAGATCTCACAATAGAACTATCTACAGAGAGGAAAAGAACTTGTTTTCAACCGGAATTCAATTTCCTCACAAATAGTCACAATAATTTGGATCAATTGACCAACAAATATTCTAAATGGACATATTTTAAGGACGTCTGAACGAAAGAAAATTTTTTTGATTATAAATTTTTGATTGATTTTAAAATTTAAAAATTATTTAATAAACGAAATATTATTAAAAAATTGAAAAAAATTAAGAATCAAAAAAATATTTTAAATGACTTTCATATATTTTTTGAATTTTTTTTTAACACAAAAACAACATATTTTTTGATTAAAAAAATAACTACATTCAAAAGCGTTTTGTTTAAAAAAAAAATTTAAAATTTCAATCAAATATATTTCAATTTAACAATTATATCCCATATACTATTTGGTCATATTTATGGCTAATTGTTTTTTTAATTTTGCTAATAATTTTTTTTTTTATTTCATTTTTCAAATTATTCGAAAATTTTGGATTTTTCTCCTGTAAGAAAATATAAAATCTTCGTCCAGGTCGTTCACTGAAAGAAATATTCTTAATATGAATAATTTTGTGTTTTTTTTAATTAATGATCTCTTTTTTTTCTGATTGAATAAAAATTAAAAATACAAAAAACAATTTTATCTAAAATATCGAAAATTTTTTTCAGATTTTTATTTTTTTGAATTTAATATTTTTTTTTCAAATTAGATTCAGTGAGATATTTGGTTTTATAATAAGCAATTGTTATTTCTTCCGAGAGAAATTAAAGAGAGCTAACAAGATTTATCTAAATTTACTAAATGATTATAAGGGCATATGTTTGAGGATGATTAGTCTAAAAAAAATTTGTTTCTTCTTACTTTTAAAATTGTCTGAACTCAAAATTTTATCTTTTTCCCTTGGTTGATTTTTAACTTCGGTTATTCGATAATATTCTTCCAAATCTGAAATGACAAGTATATCTATTTTTTTTCCTAGTGAGCTAATTATTTCATGTGCAATGCTACTTTCCAAAAGATAAATTTTTTCCCCATTAATTTCCAGAATATTGTCATTTTCCCTTAAACCAGCATTGTATGCCGGCAGATTAGGCTGAATATTTCCAACTTTATATCTTTTTTCAGATTTTATAAATTTGAATTCAAAGCCAATAGGCTCATATAATCTTTTGCGAACTAGTGAAATCAATCTTGGTTTTTTGGGATCAAAATTTTGGACGATCGGCTTTGGAGGTATCAACTGGGACACATCTAATTTTACAAATCCATTTTTGAATGAATTCTGGATTAAATTCACTATTTTGGGTAGGCGTTCTCCAAAAACACTTTGATCATTCACTCTAAGAATAATATCGCCAACGTTAAGACCAGACCTTTCAAATGGTGAGCTAGGTTCTACTTCTGATACAACACACATTCCTAATTCATTTTGTTTTAGAGCTATACCAACTTTATTAAAATTTGGGCTTCGTCGAATACGATATGTTCGAACATTTTTTAATGAATCTTTTTTATTTGAAAAAATAATTCAAAGAGTTAAAAAATTTTGAGAAAGCATTACCTGAAGAAAATTGATCAGCCATTATACAGCAAGATTTTACACTTAAAAAATTAAAAACATAAATTTTTTAAAATTTATTTGTTTAAAGTTAATTTTAAATTCTCTCTATCTATTGAGATAAAACTCTCTAAAATTATCTTTCACAAAAATAATGCTTTTTTTCAAATAATTTGACTATCACATTATAAGAAAATTTAAATTTGCCGATAAGATTTTTAATTAGTTTATTTGATTTATTCAAAGAATTATCAGTTAATTTTTTATTTTGAAAGGCTGAAATTTTTTTCTAAATAAATATTTGAAAATAAATTATTCCAAAAAATTGATTTATTTAATTCTAGAAGCTTTTGATAAAATAAAAATTTCTTTAAGCTGGACTTCACGCGTGGGTGCTTGAGCCTAACGGTTTATACTTAAAGTTAAGTACAGTTTATTGATACGGTTGGGGTTAATTAAAATAAATAACGTAACAATATGATTAGACTTAAAAATATGATAAAAGAATACAAAAAATTTTTTAAAGAAAAAATGGTTAGCGAAGAAATTTTACTTGAAAACGAGAATACATTTTTGAAATTTAAAATGAAAAAAAAATCAATCTCAAGAAAGTCAAAATCTACTAGTTTGTTCATAAAAAAAACACGCTAATGCTTAAAAGAAGATATTGGTAGTGTGAAAACAAATGTTAACTACTCAACTAAAATATAATACCCTTTTTTTGAGTATTTTTATTAAGAAAAAAGCTTTTTTTTATGTTTTTGTTGGTATTTTGTTATAAATAATATTTTTTTAATAATTTTGTTTAAGTTCTATTAATAAATATGCTTTTCGTTGAATTAGAATCAAAGCAAAATAATAAATATTTTAATAGAAAGGAAGTCCTTCTTATTAAAAAAGAGTGGAGTATTTATTACGTCCCTCAATTTTTTTTGCTTTAGATTTAAAATTTTGTAGTAATTTATTTTTAAAAGATTAAATTGAAGATCAAAGTTTATTTCAGACTTGTTTTTAAATTTAAGAATTTTGTTCCTTTGAAAATCAAAAATTCCTGAATTTTTTTAACACATTTGTAATTAATCTTAGTTCAAAAAAGATTTTTTTTCCAAAAATTAATTATTATTTTATTTTTCTCTACCGAGCTAATGATCCTTCAGATTAAAAAAAAAAAAATAAAGTAAATTTATAATAATAAAAATAAAATATATTAAATATGATTTAAAAGGAAAAAAATAGATAAATTAAATAGAGAGTAACAGGATACATATGTTTAAATATCTGATGGCTCACGAAAAAAGGAGTAAATAGTAAGGTAGCAATTACACAGTGGAGTAGGATATATCGTGATTCGAAACCTTCCTTATATTCTTCCAATAGTTTGACAACAAGTGGAATAGAATGACTGAATCCTGCCATTACATATCTCTCACTCAACTCAAAGTCGATTCGAGACTGTTAGTAGTTTAAGTTTATTAAAGGCCTGGTGATTCATTTTGTTGGAGGGAGTATTATATCTTAGATTCAAAATGGATCTGACTGCTGAATTTTGAATTACTTTTAATTTCTTAATGTGAGCTTTTGAGAACGAGTTTAAACAAGGAAAGAAACAATCTAATACTGACCCTATTAAGGATTTGTATAAGATACACAGTGTTTTGGGTTTCAGACCCCATTTTTTATTTGATAGATATTTTATTATGTTAAGTCTTGAATTACAGTGTTTTTTTAAATCATCTATCATTGAGTCAAATGTAAGTATTGAGACTAGCGTAATGCCTAAAAGCTTTACTTTTTCCTCAAGAGATAAGTTGTTATTGTAAGTTTTAAGGTCTAAGTTGATTTTGGAATTAGTTCCTTTTTCAAAGATCATGTAACATGACTTTTCAACAGAAACTTTCATTTTCCATTTGTAAAGCCATTTCTGAACTTCTTTCAGATATTTTTTTATCGTTTTTTCGAAATTTCCTTCCTAATTAAAAATAAAAAAAGTTGCCAAATCGTCGGCAAAAAGAAGAGAGTGTTGACAATTTTGTGTATTTCTTTTTGAAATAAAAATTCTAAAAAGACCATTTACATTTTCAATAAAATATCTGGATTAAAGAAATGATTTAATCCAGAATATAAGATAGGGAGGAAGTTTTATCTTAATTAATTTTAAATAAGTCCCACAAACCAAACTCTGTCAAAAGCTTTAGAAATGTCGAAATAAAGACAACAGACCTTTTTTCTTTAGGATTCTACTAGCTTTTGAATAAGAAAGTAAAGATTGTCTGCCGTTCGCCTATGTATCCTAAATCCTGACTGCTCATTAATTAGTAAGTTATTTTTCTCAAGAATATTATAAATTCTTGAGTATACAATCCGTTCAAATAATTTCCCAAGACAACTTGTCATACTAACAGGACGATAGTTGGAAGATTCATGGGTTGGATAAGTTTTCTTTGATATCATTGTTATACTAGCTATTTTCGAGGATTTTGGGATTTGACCTTGTTCCAAAATCATGCTAAAAGAAAAATAAATAGCTTAAGATTCTTCTCTACGCCAAGCTTTTTTTATCAATTTTATGGCAACATGAAGTTTAGTACGATTGTACTATTGTACTATTGGGTTAGAAATTAATTTCCAGGCTGAGTTTTTTTACAGCGGATGTACAAATTTATGTACAGAGTGTACATGAAGTTTTTTTTTTGGTAGAATGAAATATTTTTTATTCTGATGGACCCTCATGTTTCAAATATAGAGGCTAAAATTTTTTTTCTTTTTTTTTAATAAACTTCTAGTACGATTGGTTATTTTGCTAAAATAGAAGTTTGTACACAATGTACAATATTTTTTGTACCAAATTTTTGATAACCCTTGAATCGTACAAATTTTTACTATTCAAAATAATTATAATAAAAAAATAAAAAATGTTTTTTTTTTTAAATTTTAAGAGGGTCTAAAATTTTTTTCTTAAGCTGTACTCAGGGTGGGTGTATAAAAAAAGTATGTGTTGAATCGTTAGCTTTTTTCATCACGAATAGTACTGAAATCGTACAGTACAATGGTACTATACTTCATGTTGCCCAATTTTATTTTGCTTAAACTTTACTCAACCTAGGGTTAGAACGGCCGTTTTCGAAATATTGATTATTTAGATTCAAATAAATATACTAAAATATATTAAACTTCTTTCTGAACTCATTGAACACATTAGTCCCTCAATTATTTTGCTTTAGATTTAATATTTTGTAATAGTTTATTTTTAAAAGATTAAATTGAAGATCAAAGTTTATTTCAGATTTGTTTCAATCTTTGTTCAAAAAGATTTTTCTTCCAAAAATTAAGAACAATTTTTCAATTTATAAACAAAACGTTACTATGATTTTTAACTATGATTAATTTAATTAGGGAAAAATCCAAAATGTTCGGATAAGTCTAAAGATTCTTAAGAACCGAATCATTTTGAGAAGAATTGTAGAAGACATTATACTGCAAGAGATGATGCTTTCAACCTTAATACAAGTCAAGCCTACAATCGATAGAATTTCGAAAATTTTCCGGTATTGATCCCATGACCATTTAAGTTTCTCATTCAAGTCCTAATATTCAATAGTTTTCCATAACAATTTTCTCGTAGTCGCCTTCCTTTAAAGAAGCTTTGGACTTAGAAAAATTCGATTTTTGAGTATCTTTAAAATTTAGAGTTCAATTTAAAAGCTAGCATAGCTTTAAAATTTTTTATCTGGATTTTTGTTTTTTATTTTAAGATTATAAAATTAAGTTCACTTCTAATTTTAAGCCAATTTGAAAAAAAAATTCAAATGAGAAATTTTAAAATAATAATTTTACAAATTTATTTTACATTGGACTAAAAATAAAATTAAAATTTTGTAGACCCTTGTTTCATTAAGTAAATCTTTTGAACCAATTGTTTATTCAAATTTTCGAAAGAACTTTGATTCCGTTCTTTATCATACAAACACTCTGATGATCTATTTTTTGCATATAAAGAATCCTCTTCATACAATGGATTTAATTTTCCTGATTTGGATATATTTTCCGAATTAATTTTTTCTATTATGTCTTTGGCAAAAATGCTCTCTTCCAAATCAACATCTTCGTTTGTAGAGCATTCATCATAAGAAAGATAATTATTGCTTTGTTCTACAATGACGTCATTCGATTTCATTTCGCTAATGTTTAGAATAAATTGATTAGATTTAGGTGTACTGGTACCAAAAGTGTGCGTAAATGATTTTGCATCTTTACTCGGTTCATAGTAGCTCAGATTGAAGCTAAAACTTGTTTGTTCTGGTAAAAAGAAGGGCAAAATGCACATTATCGCACATGCTATTCCAAGGCATATTTTAGCTGCAGGTGATGGAATAGAGCTTATTTTGAATACGTAAATTGATAGCATTTCACTCAAATGTTTTATTGAAAGGAAAAAGCTAAGTGATGAACAACGAATTTCACAGGGAAAAAGCTCACAAACAAACAAAATTAATATATTCATTGAGGATGAGAGCATGATTTTGGCAAAAATGTTCAAAATTAATTTTATTATTAGACTAATTGAATTGTGTGAATCAACAAAGGATGAGCAAAAATAAAACAAACTTCCCAAAAATACGGCCATACTCAAAGGTATTCGTTTGCCAAAGCTTTAAATTTGAAAAATAAAGAAATTAATTTTAATAAAATGATTTTTGTTTTTACTTTAAGACAATAAGTGACAATATTAAATTGAAAATTCCGATTATAAAATTAATAGTAATTTCAGAGGTTAGATTGTCATCGGTAAAATGAAAATTTTCTTCATTGTTAAAAAACGATAGCAGAGATGTTAATGACCATAGTAGAACAAAAAAGCTGATTATTCGACGTAATGTTGGTTGAAATGACTCGATATCTAACTTATCATTTGATAATTTGTCTAATGATTTAACATGAGCTAAATTAAAATTTGTTCCATTAGATGTTTGAAGGATTTTGTAGCATATTGATTGGGCTTTTTTTAAATTTCCTCTTATTAAAAGCCATTTGAACGATTCTTTGATCATCCTTTATTAAAAATTAATCAAATGATGAAAATTTAATATTTATTTAATTCGGATTTGAGATTTTAACTATCTTTTTAATTATTAATTAAAATAAAATACCTTTAAAAAATAACAACTCTTTTTATCCAGAATAATTTTTTTTTCATTTAAAAAAGACAAAAAATAAGACTTTATTAAGATTGAATTTGATTATTTATTTGATTAACTAAACTAAAAAAATGGTAAAATTAATGGTAAATTCTAATGAAATTAAATTAAGCAAATTTTTGAGCAAAAAGAGAAAATTGGGAATTGATCAAAAATTTCGCCCTTTGTATTTCTGAAAATTTAAAAAAATTTAAAAGAGTTAAAGAAAAGCCCTGGCCCTTTAAAAATTCAACAACACCTATATTCTAAACATTTGAATAAATATAAATTAAAATTCCTTGAAGCATAATGTTATATTGAATTTATTTTTAAATAAACTATGACAAAAAAAAATTAATTTCAATTTTTATGATGAAAAAGACTTTGAGAAATTTCAAAAATTACAAATAACTTATGAACTATGAACTTATGATTAGTATATTTATTCATTTTAAAAAAATTTAATTTTTACTTAACTTTTAATGTGTCTACTAAAAAAAGAAAATAACTTAAGCTTCGAGATCTGAAGATCTTGTTTTAGAAGAATTCTTCAAGAAAGACCACCATCAACTCCAGCTACACAAACAAGTTCTTACTAACTTACGCTAAGCCAACAAATGTAAGTTAAACTAACCGAGAGTTAAATAATATAAGTTAGACTAATGTCAGTCAACTTAACTTACTGTTAAGACCCGAGTTTTGTCGTCTCTTAATCTCCT
>PJRA01000401.1:1966263-1978386 GCA_016987375.1 Brachionus koreanus
CTTTGAAAGTCTAAAAAAATGCTGTTTAATGTTATCAAAATTCAAAAATCTGCGATGAAATTTAATTGCGCATCTAAAATGTTTTGATCATTTTTGAAAAATGAAATTTGATTAAAAATTTTACTTTGACAAAAAAACTGCTTAAAAACTTTTTAAAGATTTATTATATTTTTGCTTAAATTACTAGTTAAATTTAAATATTGCCTTTAATGAAAATCTTTTATGAAACATCTCGCCAAAAATAAATTTTAACTTTGACAAAAACAATCTATGACAGTGTAGATTAAATTTAAATGTCCGAAAAATTTTGAAATTTTTAATAACAGATTAAAAAAATAAATTTTCTTTTAGACAATAAAAATTTTTTTACCATGGATAGACAAAAGCAACTGAAGCGAGTAAACTTCCTGTCAATTGCAGATATCGCCAGTCAGTTATGTACTTGGTCATTAATGACACAAAAATATTCATAAAAGGCTCAAGAGAGACAAATCCAATGCAGTACAAATTTCGACTTTTAGGACTGATGATTGTTTCAAATAATAAAACATACGACACAATATAGCAGCCCTTGGAAAAATAATTTTTTCGCTAAATAAGATTTTATTTTCAATTCAATTTTTTATATACCTGAACTAAAGCTGCTACTATAAAGCGTATGGCTAGAAAAATTCTATATGCATGGACCATTGAAATTAGAGAGCCAATGATACCGGACACATACAAAGTGATTAAATAGATATTTTTACGCCCAACGTAATCGGCCAAAATCGACCAAAAAATAGCGCCAATTATTTTTCCGCTCAAAAAGCTCATTTGAGCGTATGCAATAGTCACCGTTGATGAATGTAAATTTTCACAAGTTATATTCCACTTAATAAGCACATTAGTTTGAAAATCTTCATCTAGCAAAATTTCGTCTATTGCTTGGTAGTCTAGCTGGGAGCGAATGCGTCGCGCCGAATTTATCAGCGAATTTTTGTACAAATCATCATCGCATATCAGAATTATATTCGAATATGGTATTTGATAGTACAATTGCTTTTTAATTGATTCAAGAATACTAGCTTTATTAATTGTAATCATGTTCAAATATTTGGTATAATTTTTTGCCATGCATTCAGACTCGCTCAAATATTTTATAGTTATATTATTGAGAGTTTGTTTCTTGTTCAATTGGTCCAATATGTGAATATCCTTGAGAAGCTTTTCTAGCTTTATTGAATTTGGTAAACCATAGGGAAACAGCTTGTTAAATAGCATTGTTTGATTGTCATTGAGGCTGTCAAAAATTAAGGCAGTTGAGTCGGAGCATGAATCGTTCATCTTGAGAATTTGCATGTCGAAATTTCGAAGATGAAACTGTATGGGCAGAATGGTAAGACCAACCAAGACGAACATAATAGGCAAATATAAATATGACTTGTAGTACACACGGATCATTTTTTCCTCGTTGCATTTTGACTGTGGAGTTTTGGGCTCTTCAAGTTCGCTTATAAGAGCTTTTATTTTGTTTATTTTGTAAATTAGTCTGCCTGAATTTTCACTGTAAAAGTCGTTCATTTTAGCCTAGCTTCTATTTTCATATTTTTGAATACACTAGCTTTTAATTATGCTCGTGAGAAAAAATAACTTAAATTCTAATCTATTTTTGATTTCATAAACTTAAAGCTAACAAAAACTAACAAAGGTGGATGTTTGATGTAAAAAAAAAAGTAAATATTTGAATGATAGGACTCTTTTATTTGAGAAAATCAAAATATAAATAGAAATCCTAGGGATTTAGATCAATTTATCAAATAAGTTTTGTAAATAAGCTTTATTCAAGAGACTAGAGATTGATAGAGAATTTCTTTTTTTTTTCATTTTATTTTTTTTTTTAAATTCATTGTGCTAATCACTCTTAAGTATTCTTTTTTAATTTAAATATTAATAAAACAAAGATAGGTTGTAATGAATTTGAGTCAAGATTTGCAATTAGATGTTTGTTTTTTAATTGTTTGGATTTTGGATTAAATTTACTTTCCTCAATCAATCAAGTTCTTATCAATTCCTTGATATATTATGCAATTAAGATTAGTACATTTATTTTTTGATGATCTGTTGTTATTAAATAAAATAAAGTATAAGCCAAAAAAAAAAACTAAATGATTATTTTTTAATTAGTATTTTTTAATAGTGATTTTGTTATCCAATTTGTACATTTAAAATCACAAATTCATCAATAGCCACTAAATATTCTGAATAACTTTAAATAATTAAATTTTATTATTAAATCACTTTATTTTAAAAATTTTTATCACGATGGTATTAAATGAATGTTGAGTAAAAAATAGTCAAAATTAATTTTATCATAAAAAAAAAATTTTAATTAAAAAAGTACTAGTGCCACTTCAGCAGACATTATCACGCATCCGGAAAAAAATGTTAACTTAAGACTGAACTGATGTTTAGAGTTTAAAAATCCGCTTAAGAATGTTTCGACTGAAAAGGCTAAATTTAGTAGGGTCGATATCCAAATTAATTCTGAATAGCGAATATCAATACCAACAAATTCTCTTAACTAAGAAATCATGTATGGACTAAGATTACCGAATGAATAGTATGAACCTAGAGAAAAATGTATCAAAAAGTCATCTATAAGAGTAGCCCTTTTTTGTATCTATATGGAAGTAGTTTAAAAAGCGTTTTGTCTCAAAATTTCTAAGTTTTTCTTTTTTGAAATTTAGTTTTCACTACTACTACTACTACTGCAAAATAATTTTTTAAAAATAATTATTAGATAAAATTAAATCAGATGATTTTTTAATTTATGTTTGTTTACAAAAATTAAGTAGAATATTTTTTCATTCATTACAGTAGGATGTTTTGTTTTTATTATAAATGAAAAAAAATTTGAAATCACATTTAGACTATTAGATGCGAGTTAATATGCCTTGGAAAGTAAATAAACATTAATCAATTCATTTAAATTTTGGAAATGAGAGTGACATTTGGCATATTATTTAAATAAATAAGCTTTTCGAGAATATTCTAAAAGAGCATAATCATCTTCATTAACTTAGACAACATTTATTTTGAAGCACTAAAGAACTTAAGTTAAGGACATCAACCACAAAATTGAAATTTTTAAAGAAATATAACAAAACAGATTAGACGAAAATAGATGAAAATAGACCTAAAATAAATTGAAAAATCCGTTCTTTTTAAAAATAACAGGCAAACGAAGACACTTTTAAAAGGATGTTGTACTCTCGATAGTCGATTGTGCCTTGGTCTACGAAATATGGCTTCGTTGGTCCTTTTTTTGCTAAGCCTATCCAAACCATAACAGATAGTGGAAACTTTGTAATACTATTTAAGTCAAATTCTAATAAATTTATTAAGATAGATTTTTATTAATGAAAAAAATTAATTTTACCTCCTTTTAAATCAGATTTCTAACGTGAAATGACTTAACCTCTCTGATTTTGATTATTAAAGCCTCTGTCTACAGCGAACAATTTCTTAATCAAGGCATTTAGTATTGATCAATATACTTTTTATAGTACTTTTATATTAAAATTGTTGAAAAATTAATCTATGGAAGGGACCATATCCTAAATTTAAAAAAACTCGTTAAAAAAGTCCTTGAAATCAAACTTTCATATATTTTAGACATTCATTTAACACTAGAAGCACCAAACGAGTCAAAATGATTTTTAAATGCTCATATCTTTTGAATGGATTTTTCAAATTAATATATCTTTTTTTGAATTATGTAGATTTTAAAATTTTCTTTAAAAAATGATATTACTTTATAAAATTATTTTCGTTTTTTTATAAAATATTTATGAATTAAAAAAACCTGAAAAAATGCTTGATGTTTCTAGTGTTAGTGGCTTATATTCTAAATAATACGTGTGTAAAATTTGAAATGAAAATAATTTTATATTTTTACATTTTCACATTTTTATATTTTTTGTGCAATTGTTCAGAAAATTAAAATTCTTAAATATTGCACAAAATATCTAAAAATATGAAAATGTAAAAATATAAAATTATTTTCATTTTGCCAAATTTTGATGTTTTTTGATCATAACTTCTGAAAAAATAATCCGTTTAAAATAAACTATAGCTTCTATAAAATAGTATATATTTTTTTTATTAGTAATTTCATGTTTATTAAAAATAACTCTAAGAATTATAATATTAGATAAATTATTATAAATCTGAAAGCCAAGAGATAAAAAAAAAGATTGAAATTTATTAATAAATAAAAATGTAATATTTTTAGATTTTTTCATAATCAAGTTCCACACTTTTGAATATTTAAGGTTTCTAGGTCATGTAAGTCACTTGACTGCTTAGTAGATTCGTCTTCATCCGTTCCATTTTCATCGCACTGTTTAATTGCTTTGATATTTTCTTCTTCTGGTTTATCTTCAAATTTTAGACTCAAATACGAATTTAGCGGCATGGTATTGTCATAAATTTTCTTGATATAATCAGCATAAGACAAGTATTTTCGTCCTTGCAATTTGCTCAATGTGTCAATTGCAATGCCTAAAATAAGAGATAATATCGTATTTTTGGATATATAAAATAAACTTTTACATTTTATAATGGCTGTTATTTTTGAAGCTATATAATTTAAATCTTATGCTATAAAATTTTAGTTTACTGCTATAAAAAAATTGGCAAAATGTATATTAAATAATAAAGAAAAATAAATCGCGAGATTAAAAATTTATTTCAATTTTATAGCAGATTTTTTTAAAGCAGAAAATGAAAATTATATAGCAAAAAAATTATAAGCGTTTTATAATTATTTTTTAATTAAAATTATAGCTAATATTTAGCAATAAATAATTAAAAAAATATAAACATCGTACCTAAAAACTTTGAGTTTTTATTCCATTTAGTTTTTGGTGAGATGATTGCTCTAGTATGACCATCAAAAATAAGTTTTTCCAATGAATTGCCAGCTTCTTTGCTGTCAGGTGAATGAAAATTACCATTCCATCTGTATAGAAGATGAGCAAATTCATGAATAATTAATAAACCAATAAAAACAATAATTATTTCTTCTTCTTTATGATCCATTGAGTCTGCTAATTTGTTTATTATTTTTAATCTATTTTCGAATATCTGATTGATATTTATTTTGTTAGGTATATTTCGATCAGTCCATGCTAGAAAGTCTGTATCATTAGGTTTAGCTTTTATTTGTTCTGCAAAGGCTATTTTAACTTGAGACATTTTTTCATGCAAAAATTCAGTTTTTAATTTAATTTTTGTTAGATAAAAATCTCTCAGGGTACGGGACTTCAAAAATTTATTAGCAATACGGATGGCATTTTTCAAGTAACAACTGTCAGTTGCTAATTCAGAAAAACTGAGTGCAGGAAAAATTTTTCTCTTAAGAAAGATGAAAAAAATTTTTTTTTTAGATTGAACAATACAATTTTTTACTCGGTAAATTATTTTGAGACCATCAAAACTAACATCAGTATTTGACTTTTCCGAATCGTCAAACGCATTTTCTAAATAAATTCCAAGTCCAATTGTTTCACTTCTATTAGATTTTATTTCAATTTTGTTTGCCATCATTTTATCAAAATAAGAAATCATTTCATTTGTATTAAATGTTTCAATAAAATTTGGGCCCATTAATTTTAAAATTTCATCAATGTATTTAATTGCAATCAATTTTATATTTTGTTGGCTGCCTTTTTTTTTAAAATCAGTTAATTATAAATAAAATGAAAAAAATACTGCTATCCAATTCCATAAATAGCTTGGCATCAAAATCACTTATCTATAATCAGACAATTTTATTTTTTAATCTAATAAAGTTTAGGTTAGCCTCTTAAAAAACTTACTTTTTTTGTTCTAATCAAAGTGCGCAAAAACAAAACTAAAATATTATCTTCGAGGAATTTTGATTCAAATTTTTTTAAATTTTGACACTCAAATCTGTGGATTGTATCATTTTTTTCACAATACCGATTGCAGTAATGCATAAAATTACAAATCGGACATGAGCATACTTTTGAGAGTCTTTAAAAAAATATATTCTTATTAATTATTTTAAATTTAAATTTTAAAATCACTCTTTAAAACAAAAGTCACAATATTTTTTTTTCTTTTCAAAAATTAAACAGTAAACATAAGGTTGATACTGTTGTGTTGATTTATTTTCGGACATCCTTATTAAAATTCTAAAATTAACATGTAAGCTTCAATAAATTACTTAATTTAGAAAATTTAAAATTATACTCCACACCCAAAAGAAATTTGGGATTCTATGACATAATAAATCTATTTCGCATACACATGTATCTAGTATGCGAATTTATTTAGAGACCATCAAAAACAAATGAAAAATTAAGAATAAAATTTATAATATTTAATCTGTGCTTTTCTTCTGGATGTGGATAAGACATTATTTTGAACCATGCATCCAGGCTAAAAATTTTTAATTATGAATGCATGGGCTAATAGCTTAATCACAGGTCTAGGTCCAGAACTGAAATTTTTTTATGAAAGAAACAAGAACAAATTTTCAAAAAAAAGCCGTATTGTGGAAACACCTGAGAATTCTCTATCGCATGGTTTTTCGATTTCTAACTCATCTAGTATAACTTCTAATCAAATGCAATAATATTCATACAGAGTTGAATTCAACTCCAGTCTCAACACAATTAAACAAAACCCGAATAAAGATGGAGTTTAAGAATTAAGTTTAAAGCAAGAAATAAGCCCAAGATTTCAGATTGTTCATTTTTTTTTAGTTAGAAGTAGATAACTATACAATGTTTACGAATAATTATAGTGATTAAAATAATGGTGTCGAATTTTTGGGCGATCCTGAAATAAAGTATGAAATATTCTCAAGAATAATCTCCATTTACATAAAAATTAAGATTCATTTTTTGGCTATTTGATTATTGTATTTTTCAGATTTAAACATTAATCATTAATACAGTTTATTGGGTAAATCAATAAGTTTTTAAAATTAATTTGAAAATACTTTGAAAGATTTTATGATAAAAATTTTTTAAATTTGCAAGAATTTCAATTTTCAAAACAATTAAATAGATAATTTTGGATCTAAAGTCTTTAAAAATCATTTATTAAACTTTTAATTCTCAAGGATTTTCAAGTTTTTTGAAGCATTCTTAAAAGAAATAACAAATCGATCAGTTTGATTTTACAATTTTAAAAATTAAAAGTATTCAAATATGTCAATAATTCTAGTTTTAGTTAGAATGATATTATTATTAGCTCCAAAATGGAATTTAGGACTATAGTCTATAGAACAGAGCAGAATTTTAAAAATTTTAATAAATTTATTTCTAAAGATCAAAAGCAAGTTCTGTAAATGAAATATGGAGCAATATTTAAATTTAAATTTTTTCGAACATTCTGACAAAACTGTGCAAAATAAGCATAACATTAATTTGAAAAAATTTGACTTAGAATTTGAATTATAATTAATGCAACTATATTGCATTTACCGAACTAGTAAAAAACTTTAGAAAAAAGTTATAACAATTTTTAGCATTAATTTCTGTTCTATTTGTTTATTTTGTACCGAATTCCACAAAACCCGAAATGGTGAAAATAAACAAATTTTGAAAAAATCTTTCAAACTTTTCTTCCTTAAAAAATTTTAAATTAAAAAGTTTTACCTTAAGTTACATAAACTTCTTAAAGTCACTCAAGTAAAATTTTCTTTTAATATTTTTTTATTCAATATTTAAATTATTTTGCAAAAATCGATTTTTTCCAAAAAATCATTGTTTATTTTTTGAATAGTATTTTTCCAAATTAACTTCAGACAACCCAACACAATTAATAGCCTATATTGATTGTGTTGGGTTGTCGGATTTTGAATGAAATAACAATTTACTCAATTTAAAATACCAAGTTAAAGAGTTTTTTCAAAGGATAATTAATTCACTGAGATTGATTAAAGCATAAGCTAAATACTAAAAAAAACAATTAACAGCTGATTAGATAAAATACGATTCTAGCTTTTGCCTAAAAACCATAAGTTGAAAATAAGTTTATGAGAAAAATTTTATGTAGTAAATATGATTTGTTTCTTACGCATAACATTTATTCAGACTGACCTGACTTATTCAGTATATATCTTCAGTTATTTCTGAAGAAAAATTCCTGAGAAAAAGAAACATGCATAGAATAGTTTTGATTTAGCATTGTAGCTACTCAAACTAAATAAATAATGACTAGATAGAATATTTAATTTTAAGAAAAATTCGCTCTCTCGATTAAATTTTTTTAAAATATCAAGATGTTAAAGGTTTGTCAAAGAATTTAATAAAAATTATTAGATAAAAAATTTAAACATAATTTTTATTAAGTTAACTGAACGAAAAAGCCTGAAAATTGAAACAAAAAAGTATGGCCAGTTTGAGTAATTTTATTTGAAAAAATTATTTTATAAATTTAGGCAAAAAAACAATCTTTAGTAGCCAACAAATGTCATATAATAAAATTTTTTTTATATTAAAAATTTTAAGTTGACATTCTTAATTTTTTTTTGAGAATTTAATTTTTAAATTTATATGATGATTTGAACTCTTTATGGACAATATCTTCTTTAAAAAAAGAATATTAGAATAAATATTTTATAAACATTATTCTTTTTTATTTGTAATTTTCTACGCCTTTATTCGGCTTGATAATTTTTAAAAGCATCTTACTTTTTCTAATAAAAAAACAGCTCTGGAGAAAAAAACATCAACTTATTAACTATTTTTAATCAAATGTTAAATTAGCTTTGAAAAAATTCAAAATAGTTAAAAATAATTTTTATTTTAAGCGACAAATCTGTTACATAGAAAAATAACAAAATATTTTCATGAATAAAATATAATATGCTATCATCATCAGGTAAAATGGAGACTTATTTATAATTTCAACATGATAAAAATTAAATTATTAAGATTATTCGACATGGTCTCAGTTTTTTTTGAATGCTCAAATACCCTCTCAGTATGCGACCAGTTATGCGAATAAATTTTGCGAAAACCGAATTCGTTTCGATATGCTAGCCGATATAGACAAACCGCTGCTAAACGAAATGGGCATTACTGCAATCGGAGATTGCTTGAGTATATTAAAACATGCCAAAGTAATAATAGCCAAATTAGAAGAGGAAAAAAAGGAGACCATTGGTCGAGAGGCTCCCAAAAAAAGAGGAGACGTAGCAAAGCGAATAATTGAAAATTATCTCGGAGATAATGAAGCTAAGTCTGAAAAGCAGTCGAGCAATTTGTCTCAGGAACTAATTTCCAGACTGAATTTCACAAAATCACCAGTTGTCAAATTTAATGAAGAATCCTTGGGAAAAGTTGTTGTCTCCTCGACTACTGATGACATGGATAATGCAGAAAAGACAAAGAAGTTGAAACGTAAATTAAATGATGATAATGAACTAACAAATGATGATGATAAACCATTGGAATATCGTGGATTTCTTAAAATGACTACTAAAAAGGCCAGTCCAAATAAGCCTGTGTCGCTGAATGATGCATTAAAAATGAAAAAAACTGCTTCTAAAATTATAAATTTAAATAAAAAAGAAGAAAGTACTGTCAATGATAAAGTAGTACCGGAAACTAAAAAAATAATTTCTTTAAAAAATATAAAGCAATCCGACACTGTTTTAGAGAATAATAAAAAAGAAAGTGTTTTTAGTCGAATAAAACCTTTGGCAAAGTCTTCATCGACTGCTGCGGCTGTTCGTCTTTTAAAAGAAGCTGTGCAAAGCAAAAATTCTGAACAAAAAATAACTCCTTTGCCAAGTGCATTTAATAATGAAAGCTCAACACAAGTATCAAAAATTGTTAAGTTAAATCAATCGAAAAACAAAAGCGTTCATGATAGACTATCTTTTAATTAATTTTATAAAAATTTTAATTTTTTTTTTGTTGTAAATAAAATTAAAATAAAATTAAGTTGTTGTGAAATTTTAAAAAATTTCATTTTTTTTTTGTCAGCAAAATTTTTGTCCAAATTTAAATAAAGAATTAAATTTCACAATAAAATTTAGCTCATAAAACCTAAACTTTGATTCATTAAAGTTTATTTTTATACATGTTTCAATCATTCTTTTATCACTCCATTTTTCCACTATCGATAAAATGTTAATTTGAAAAAATTATCAAGCAAATGTTAATTCCAATATTAAATTTGTAAGAAAAAGTATATTCTTTTCAATTTAAAATTAATTAGTAATTTTTAGAACATCTCTAGCAAATGCGTGTTGAACTCGTGTTACTTGATTCATTCAAATGAAAAAATAAAAGGCTTGGCACGAGTGATCGACCATTATTTGGCATATGATGCATTTAATTAGCTTTAAATAGAAGAGTATTAAAATTTCTGGAATATTTCGCAAGATCTAAAAATAAAAATGGGACATAAATAAAAGAAATAAATAAGAATTTAGAGTAACATTTCTAATTTAAAAAATATTTATTTGGTTAAAATGTTTGAGCAACGAGAGGATGGTACCCAAACTGATAGTTCGGACAAAGCGGATATAAGAATGGAGATGATGTCTCGATCAAGACGAAACTCTAATCTTGAACATGAAATATTTTTGGCAATGATACCCGACTGGAAGTACGACTTAAATGGCTACTATGATCTATTGACATCCAGTTTGTATAAGTGGGATGAGTTCTTTGAATTATGTAAATACAAAATATTCTCTTTTGAATACTTCATTAATAATGAGTATTTCTTTGAATTGGTATCCATCCATGACAAATTGATTTCAGATGGGTATAAAAATGGAATTTTGCCACTGATTTTTGATCTGATGCAACGAAAATTTCACTTTTTAATTGTGTATGTCTATATTACGAACGAAGTACCAAAAGAATTTAAAAATTTAAACTTTTTGTTTTTTGGCCTCACTAACAAATATCCAGAACTAATTTCTAAAGTCAAAAAAAGTATTGAATCCATGCATTTACAGGCTATTCCGGTTAAGCAAATTTTTAAAATCAATGACATTGATGTTGATCCTCTTTTAGATTTAATTTAGTTTTTTATTTTTTGAAATTTTGTGTAAAAAGTTTTATAAAATTATTGAATAAAATTATAATGAAAAAAAAGTTTGATATCTCTTTATTTATTGACTGTAAAAAAGCCTTTGATGTGATGATGTATCGAGTTAGTGCTCCTTCAGAAAATAAGATATGCAAATAAAAAAATAATTAAAATAAATAAAGTGAAAATAAAATAAGAAAATATTGATTAAAATAAAAGTTAATAATTATTTTCATAGGAAAATTTTTTTTTCACTATACAAATTAGTAAGAAAAATAGCAACAGTACGTTTCTAAACAAAATAGACAGCTTGCACATGCTCTATAGCTGCGCTAGGCTACTCAAGCAGTTCTATAGCAAATGCTCTAGATCAAAAAAAATGTGCTAGAGCATGCCCTCCCTTAATATTTACCTTTTTATATATTTTTATCTATGAAATAAGCTCTACAGCATGCTGATGAAGTTTCTCATGAACTTTGGGCTAGAATATGTCCTAGAGCTGCTTAAGCAATGTTCATTAAAATAGTTTTTTAATTTTTTTATTTCTTAATCTTTGGTGCTGCACCAAATGCATAATTCAAAAAAATTATTTTTTATTTTTTACTTTAAAATCGAGTCTTGATGACGCATTAAACAAAGGCTTTCAGTGTTTGACGCAGACCTAAAAGCGTGATTTAGCTATTACACATGTGCTCAAAGTGTGTCTTAACTTGTAGTGCAGCATAATCGAACGAGAGGATACGGGACTTATATTTTTGTTTAGCGTTCTCTTTTTCCTTAAATTTAAGTTAGTGTTGAAACTGATGAAATGGTTTGAATCAATATTTGATTATTATTGCCATTATGCTCATATCTACTAAATATATCTGTAAGGGCTCTAAAGTTTGAAATTCAACAATTTGTACGTTTTCATTACGATAATCTATAATAATTATAATAGTTAATATTCTACGGTCAAGTTTAGTTTAACTAAACTGACAAAGCAGGAAGACTAACGTAATCCCGCTATAGTAGACTTTTCGTTATTTTTGTTTCTACCGACATTGTCCA
>PJRA01000401.1:1987113-2006488 GCA_016987375.1 Brachionus koreanus
GTGCAAAAAGGATATGAATTAAAAAATTATAAAAATTAAATTTCACATTTTTTGCACGGACAAAAATTTAAGTGACACACACCTTGTATCAGCTGATACATTTTGCAGAACGGTTTTTAGACCCTTAGAAAAAAAGTTATTCTAATTTTAAGTTTTGTTTTTCTTTTTTGTTCCAAAATTCACAATGCTCTGATGGTTCATGTTCTTTTCCAATTTCAAAAAATTTAATTTTCAAAAAAATTTTTAAGATTTCCTGCTAAAGGCCAAAGTAGCATAAATTCGTATATGCCAAAGATTGTTCTTTTTTAAAAAACAAAATATAACACGCTCTTCAGCAAGTTTTTTTTGTCTTTTTTAAAAGGTTTTATAGAAAAAATAAAGAACAAAGTCAAGATAATTAATGTGTCGTAGATTTGATGCTAAAGGAAAGAGATTTTAAAATTTTAGATACAAAAGGAAGGATATTTTAATTTAGGAGAGATTATTTTGAGGCTAAAATAGAATTAAAAAAACAAAGAGTGATAGATAAAATTACAATATTTCAATAAAAGAAAGTTCGGTCAATAATAAGTGATTCCTCTATTTGAAAATATTTAAGTCTGAAAAAGTGATTCAATTAAAAGAAATTTACACATTTTTTTCTTCTATCAGAAACAAAAAAAATACATGTTTTACATGGCAAACGACTGGTGAATTTTATTTTAAACTAGTCACATTTTTTTTAAGAAAGCAACTAAAATAAAAGGAAATTTTTGGAATATTTTTAAAAATTTTACACTCAAACTGATGAAAATCTTTTAAAATATTTGTTTTCAATCAAAAAAAAAAACATTATTGCTTTTATTGTTAGCAAAAAAAGAAAAATTTCAAAATTTATAGAAAAATTAGATATCTTAAATTTTGATACCAAAAACGTATATCTCGTATCAGGCTTTGTATTAGATTATTAGAAGAATTTTAAAGAACCACGAAAAACCTAATATTTTAAATATCTAATGATCTAGCGTTTTGTGAAATTTAGTTCAATAGAACAGAACAAGATGTTAAAAATTCTTTCAACTTTTCTTTTAAAAGTCAAAAACAAGTTCTGTAAATGCAACATTCAAAGTTGCACTATTATGAAAAATCTAGTAAAAATCTGCAACCTTAGCATTATTTTTAATTTGCACAAAATTGGCTTTATCCCATTTTGCAGAGACATTAGCACATCATTAGCAGACTTTGATTTTAGAACAACTCTGGTTGCATCAAAAGTCTTAAAGTCAAAGTCAAGTCAAGTCATTTAACTTTTAAAAGATTATATTTTGGAGTTTTCCACAGGATAAAATTTTAGTAAAGAGAAAAAAAAATTATAAAAAAATTTAAATTAGTTTTCTTTAAATTTATTAAATAATTTAATCTAATTAATTTTGACATTTAATTTTTAAATTAAGATTTCAAATTAAATAAAAAAGTCAGTAATTAATATTGATCTTTTTTCGAAAAAAAAAATCAAGTCACTGACTTGACTTTGAAAAGGCTTTAAAATTACTTTTTTTTTACTTTTGCACAATTCTAAGTATGTTGCAGTTTGTTACGCTTACAGAACTAATTAAAAACCTTCAGAAAAAAAGTTGTTAGCTTTTTTAGCATTAATTTTTGTTATATTTTTATATATTTTGAACCAAATTTCACAAAACCATGATCTAGACTATCAAACTTACTAAAAATTGATAGCCTTGTGTAATTTAAGGAGATGAATACAAAAAAAAATATGTTTTTAGCATCAAATGGCTTTAATTTTAAATATTCAAATTTATGCCACCAAAAAGAACAATCTTTGGCATATACGAATTTATGCTACATTGGCTTTAATTAGAAAAATTGCTCTCAACTTCACCCTTTCTTTTCTCATACACTTTAAAAAATTGTTTTTTTTAAACCTATTGCACCAGAAAAAAAATAAAAATATATTAAAAAAATATCAAAAATTTATTTAAAAATAAAATATAGAAAAAAAAATGATACAAATATTTCTTATAAATTTTAATTTATTTCGGTTTTATAAATTGAATTTTGTTCATCCAATTTTTGATCCGAACACTTATCGTTCTGGATAACAGAATGCTGTGTATCTAACGAATTTAATTTAGAATCAAATTTGAAAAAAATGGTGCTTACATCGGTCGACATTGTGTTCGAATTGGAACCAGATTTTTTCATTTTATCGTTTAGCTCTTCATTAACCAAATTTTGTACACGTTTTTCATTAACAGTCTTAATCTCATTCGGCTGAAAGAACCTGTTTCTTAGCTCTTCATAAAAACTATTCAAATAGCTGCTTCCCGATGATCTATTATTCGATGGACTAGTCGAATAAAAAGTCGACTTATCTTGCGAGTTTTGCAAACTAAGCGACTTTTTCTTCCGATTCGACTTAAGCTTTTTGTTTGTCGAATGCAACAAATGATTAGACGATCTATACTTGTATTTTATGTTTGAATCTGACTTGCTCAATACAGCTCTCTCATGCATTTCAAGCAAAGTTCGTCTAACAATCAAAGGTATCCAAGTGGGATTCAACAAATTTGGATCATTGCATTCGTTAACGACCTGCACACTCGTTTCATTTGACTTCGAGTGCTGTTCGTCAACAATGGCCGGAATCACTGACTGATTATTTGAGGAAATTGACATTGACTTGCCAAAGTCAACGCTGTACTCATTGGCGGCCGAATCCATACCAAAGGTGGTATGTGCACACCGCTTTGAATTGGCAAACATGTGCCGTCTAAGCGACGATATCGGATTAATCGGTCTTTGACTAGTGGGCAAAACAGCATGTGATGGAATTTTTAAAAATTGCGACGAAGAGACTGAATCGACGTCGTTGCAATCTGAATAGTCATAGCTGCGTCCAGGTTTGATCCAACTATTGACCGATTCAGAGCCTGAGCGCAATGATATAAAATTAGCATGTACAGGCTCTTTGGCAAGAACTGACAACTTTTTCCCATATTTTGTCTCTTTAGGCTCATTTTCGGGCACATCCATTGAACTTTCGTGTATAGTCGAGTTCAAATGCGAAATTCGGTTCAATTTGTACAAAGCATTTTCATCCAAAGACATCAAATTAAAATGCTTGCTTTTAATTAACTCACGTCTGGATGTCAAGCTTTCTCTAGGATTTTTTTTTCTACCAATTTTATTCAGCATAGTCGAGCTATTTTTATTTAATGCACATATCATTCCATTGCTACAATAGCAGTCTAATTTTCCACATCTGCACAAAAATTGAGTCTTATTTGAATGAAATGAGAAATTCTTGTGTATAGATTTATTACTAGAAAAGTTAAAGTATCCGTTTGACAAGGACTTGTAGCATTCATTGGGCCGTATTCGTTTGCAATTTTTGCATGCAATTTGATCATAGTTAAATTTTGTGCTCTGAGTTAACGATTTGTTCATAGTTGCATTGCTAACATGAACTCTTGAACACATGTCACACTCTTCTTTCGTCAAATTGCTCTCGTTCAAGAGCTGATGATTAGATGGACTTTGTGGACGAGAGGAGTACTTATCGCTGGCTATTTTTGTTGATACATTAATTAAACTCGAGTTATAAAATGGTACATCTCGTTTATGAAAGCAGATGAATAAAGAGTAGCGTTTGAGACAAATGAGTATGGATATCAGCCATAGGCTTATTACAAACGCTATCAGCAATACTTCACTGGTGAGTAAGCGTGGCATGCGGACACTATCATAAAAACCTTTAAAATTAATAGAAAATTTAATTTATTTTTATTTTTAATTTTTAACAATTATTTTATAAAATAAAATAAAATAAGATGTAAATCGGTTTTTTATGACATCAACACTTGGATTGATTAACCCTTGAAAATAAAAACTTCTCTTTTTTTTTATTTTTTATTTCTTATATTAAATAAATAAAATGCGCTTTTGTTAAAATTAAGTGATTGTTTTTATATTTCGAAAAATTTTACATTAAAATATAAAAAAATTTTATTAGTAAACTTATAACTTATTAATGGTTTAAAATTAATAAAGCTCTTGTTTAAATATTTTTTTTTTTTCTAAAAAATATATAATTTTTGACATATAACCATCAACAAGATTCAAAATTAATTTTTCCTTTTTTTAACGTATTAATTTAGAAATTAATTGATTGTAAAAAGAATATTGCTATTTAAGTATATTCTCATATATATGTAAATGTAAGCGCTACCTTGATGGGTGCCTTGTGAATTTTGTAAGCTGGTAAACTGATTAATTGGTGAACTTCAAATCACACAAAAAAATTCGTGATCTACAATTAATATGCCAATTATCTTAATTATTAGTAAAAATTTGAGACAAAATACCATAAAATAATAGTGTTAATAGTCAAAATCTTAAAAGCCTTCATTCTTCAAACTTATATTATAAAAAAATACTATTATTATTTCTTATTTAAAACACTTGACTTCCAAGTTCATAAATACATAGCTCACATAATTTTTAAGACTAACACATCTGATCATTTTTCTTTTAGACTGTAATGGTCTGAGAGTTATTTTTTAATTGAAACTAAATCTAAAGTTTTAAGATTAGATAATCTTATTCAACATAATTTTATCACTAATCTTTATTTTTTTTGTTGGCAAAATTCTTCACATTAAAATCAATTTGGAAAATTACAGTATTTGGGTTTTTATTAAAAAAAAACAAATATTCAAGTTCGAAGACTTTTTTCTAATTTTCAAGTCATATCTTGGTTGGATTTAGGAGTGGCAAACGGGTTTGATTTTGAGACAGGTTTTTTATAAAACCGGTTATATAATTTCTATGAAATTTGGTACAAAATAGAAAAAATTGAACAAAAATGTCTGTAAGTGCATATTTAACATACTTAGCTGCACCAAAAGTCAAAGTCCCCTAATGATGTGTAAAGTATCTTCTCAAAATTCATTATAGCCAAAAATGTCCAAAATTAAGTTATGCTAATTTGCAAAGTATTACCAGATTGTTGATAAAAGTGCAACTTTGAATGTAGCACCTTGTTGAATTTACAGAACTTGCTTTTGACTTTTAAAAGAAAAGTTATAATTTTACTAAATTTCATAAAACCTTACATTAGAAGATTGAAAAGATGAATTAAAAAAAAATTCACTATATTAAGTTAATATTTTTAAAATTGAGCAATTAAAATTCTTATTGAATTCTAAAATTATAAAAGAAATTTTTTTATAATATTGAACCGGTTTCAAGATCGAACATATTCCATAAACCTGTTTCCCACCACTGTTTGAACTTTTAATGATTTTTTTTTTTACTTTTTAACAAGACTAAGGTTCGCATCAAAATCCAAATTTTAATGATTAGCTAATGAATAAAATCACTTCATTTTTTATATGATTTTGGAGGCATGCATTAAAAAGTGTCAATTTGTAACATGAGAGAAAAATAATGTTATATCAAAATGAAAATGAAATATGAGTCAAAATCTGCTTTAAAGCTTTAACGGTGAATGAGAAAATTTTAAACTTTTAAGAATCCAAAAAGTAAAAAGTAAAGGAAGCTGAAAATCTGTGTAAATTGTAATGCAATGAGATTAAGAGTTTTAAAATATTTTTTTGAAAAAATAAAAATTAAAAAATAATTTATTCAAAGCAAATTTTGATAGAACTATTCATTCAAAAAAAATACAAATAAAAAATTTTTCTAAAAACTAATAGTATACTTTAGAATTTTAGATAGTTTGAAAAAACAAAATTTTCCGTAAAAAAAATTCGAAATAAACTTAAGTAGAATGGATCCTAAGTGATATTTTTCGCTGGATCTTTTAAAAGACATTGAGTTTGTTCGATTTTATATTAGTTTGCTAATAGAACTCAATTACCTGGTTAAAAAAGAGAATAAATTCAATATTTAGATGTTTAATCAAACTTTTTTAATATTTTATAAACAATCAAAATTAATGAGTTATATAATTTTTTTTAAATACTTTATTCACACAAAAGGTGATAAAAATTCATACTAGTTTGATTTCTGTTTGATTGCATTTTAAAATGTTAATTATTATAAAAAATTCACATCTAGTAATTAAAAATTTTTGTTTCCTTTTTATAAGTCAATGGATCCCTTAAAAAAATTTATAAAATTTCTAAAAATTATTAAATTTAATCACTTATTTACTTTATTATATAAATAAAATCTTATTTTTTAAATAATATTTAATTTGATTGATTACTTCAATTTATGCAGCCTTCACTTGCAATCAAATAATAAATTTTTCTAAAGAGGTGCTCTAAAAATTTCAAGTGATTTTTACAAAATAATTTTTAGTAAATGGTGTTTGAATCAAAAAATTTAGGACTAATTTAATTATTCAAGGGATTGAAATCCAACGATACAGCTGAAACAGCTATTTCTAGTAAAAAAAATTTTAAATTTTTACAGTAATTTGAGTGTGTTTTTCTTAATTTAAAGAAATAAACGATAATTTTTGCAAATTTGTATTTTGAAATATAATTAATATAATATAATTCTTAAAAAATCCTTAGATTAGAAAAAAATTTTAAGTTTAATAATGCATTAGACAGAAAATTCGACTTGGAGCACAATAAATGGAAATAAAATGTGTTGCAAGAAATATTAAATTCAAAAAGCAAATTTTTCCTAATTTCACTAGAATATTTGTTAATAACAGACTAATGCTATTTAAATTTTTTTCGAAATATTTTTAAAAATCTATAATTCAGTAAAAATTCTTATAGTAATTTGAGATCAAAAAATATATAGTGAAATTTATAATTTATAAAATTTTGAATATATTTCGAAAAATTTAATCTTATTAACAATAATAAAATTTACTAAAATTATCAAAATTATTTAAATAAGATATAGAACATGGGATTTAAGTTGGAAAATTTAGGCAGGAAAGGGAAAAACAAATATGTTTTTAGGAACATATAGACTCAAAATAAATTTTCACTTGGTTGGTTTTTAAACCTATTTGAAAATGGAAAAAAATATTAATTTTTCATTGAATGTCTGGTGAAACAAAAAATTTTAAGATTTTTATTTTTAAGCAATTTAAATTTCTAACTTATTTAATCTGTTGATTTGCCTAAATTTAAATTTTTCACTCAATTAATCAATTAATAAAGAAAAAAATACAATATGTTTGTTTTTTAAAATTCAATTTCGATTCGATTAGAAATTTAATTTACAGAAATAGTGCTTGAAAAAATTTTTCTACTTGTATTAAAAACTAAGAAAGAATTGATATTAAATATTGCCATTCACTTTTTGAAATAAAAGCTATTTTTAAATATAACAACAGTCACATGTATATTCTTCATTATGAGCCTCGTAAAGTTTAAATTATAAATTTTATTGATAAATTTTAATTGAATCACTTTTTTTGTTGAATAATCTCCAAATCCCTTCTCTACTTTACATTTCTATTTTCTAAGTTAGTAAAAGAAAAAAATTATGGTTAAGGATTTACTTGAAATTCAAACTGTCAGGATTATTTTTCTAATTGACATTTTTTATTTTAATATATAAAATTGAAAATATCTTACTTCGAGAACTTCAATCAATTAATTGAAACTTTTTTATTTCATATGGAAATTTTGTTAATAAAATATTTGGACTTTTATTGAATAGATTTTTTGAAATTTAAAAAAAATCGTATATGTTTTGTTTAAAATTAATAGGAAACTGTTTGATGTAATAGTTTAAATATTCTAACATTTCTTAAAAACTAAGACATCTTTCACGTTTTTGGGCTAAAAAATACTTTTTTGTTGCTAAAATTTTGAGATTAGTTAACATTGAATATAAATTATCTCTGAAATTTCAGAATATAATTATTATTTAAGTTCCTTTGATTCTAAGATTAAATTTGAGCTTTTTCAATAAAATCACACCGTTTAAAATAACAAAAGATAAATAAATTTTTTTCCAAATTTCAAAAATCTTTTCGATTATAGTTTGAAAATCTATTACCAAAATTTACATAAAAAAAAGAAGTATTATAAAGATATCGCTATTTGCATAATATATAATCAAAAAAAAATGTTAAATGATTAAAATTTACACAAAAACATGCACAATTAATCCCCTAAGCCATTTTCAGGCTTTTATTATTCACATTTAAAAAAAAATAAATAGAAAAAAAAAACTTCCCAAATTTTTTTCACTATTTAGTGTTCATTATAGAAGAAATTTAATTTTACAAATAGTTTTCTAACATTTTTAATTAAATTGATTTGATTTCTTCCTATTGCTTCTTGCTTTACCTTTAAATTAGTTAGCTAAGAGCTCAATTTGATTAAATTTATACGTTTAGTAAAACTAAGCAGGAAAGTTAATCTAAATTAAAGCTTTTAATTTTGCAATTAGTTAAATTTTAGCAGCTTTTCACTCTTAATTTAAATATTTCTTTTGACATGAATAAAATACTAATTTTACCAAAAAGGGCTGTAACTTGAAACTTTTATTCGAACTATTAAATTTCAATAAATCTTAAGTAAAATGATAAGCTTTTATTGTATAATATAAAAATAGTTGCATTGTAGATTTTGCTGCAATTAGATGATTAAAAATATTATGCCAAGTCATTAAATTTTGCGCTTTTTAAAAAAATGGATATTTTTGATTTTAGCATCTTTGCAATTCGAAAACTTTTAATAAACAAAATTATATATCTAACTCTTGGTTTATTTGATTCTAAAAATGAAAACTTTAAATTAAAATTTTGAAATTTTGGTATTGTTACGTCATTATTGGAAAAAAAGGCTTATGAGCAACAGCAGTAACTGGTGAAAATGTCAAGTGAAAGGTGAAAGTGTGCTTAAAGTAAAGAGGGCTCAAGATTTGTTTAAACTTAATGGTGGTATACAAATTTTTAGAGGAAGAAAGGGTAAGATTGATCAGCCATTGCCTAGTTGTTTTTCATGATTTGACATATTTCGATATTCAATTACGCATTGAAATTTGCAGGAAACTACTTAAAAAATTCACTAGATGAGCGGTTTTTGAGAAGGATAAATACTTAAAATGAGAAGGGGAACTTTCTTTCCGAAATTATGATAACAGAAATCAATGGTTGTAGCCATCCGACAAGTTCAGCTAGTCGTGAAAAGAGAACAATTAAAAAAGCTAAAGTTAGAAGAACAATGGCAAAAATAAAAGAGCTGGGTTCGATCGATTCAAAAATTTCAAAATTAAAAAAATTAAATACATTTTCACTAATTTTTAATTAGTCACGATTTCTAAAATATCGGAGAAGTTCAATATTAAGATTTATTTTTCAAATTAAAAAAATTCTCTATTAAATTCTGTCATTAATTTTTATAAACTTATAGACAATTTTTAAAGCACTTTGAATTGGGATAGCAAAATTTTGTTAAATCCACTTAATGCTAAAAATGTTTTCTCTTATATTTAAACAATCTTCCTCTTATTTATTCAAAATTCAATTAAAGTTGACTTATTTTTAAAATGAAACTTCTCAAAAAATAAAACCAGCTTTTTGCAGCCGAGTGGTTGTTGCCGATTTGGATTCATTTATAATCATGTAAAATCACAATTTGGCTTTCTAATATGAAGTATTACTTTCTTTATAATTTAAACTAATTTTTCTGCAATTTATAATGATAAACACTAGGGAAAATATCTTTGGTTTAAATGAAATGTTATAAAAAATTATTTTCTTCATGTCTATGGATAAAATTTTCATTTAATTTCAAGTTATTAAAAAAATTAATTTTTTTTTTTTGCACGAAAATGACCAAGCGAATCTAAGCTTATTTATTTATTAAAAAAAATGTTTATTTTTGATAATTTTTCTCAATTTTTGTAAAATGATCTTATATTTTTTTAAATGATTTGATAAAAAAATAAGATCCTGATTAATTTCAATATTTAAACTGTGTAATAAAAAAACACGATTTTCCAAAATTTTTTCGTGAATTGCTTATCCTGACTTAAAATGCTAATTTTGACTCTAAAAGTTTTTATATAATAAATCGACTAATTAAAATAATCAAAATTTTGGTTTAGGTTTTAATTTTAAAATATAAATTTATTCTAACTTGAGCACTTCATCTAGTTTTTTTTTAATTTATTTTAGATAAAGATTATCAGTCTTAATTTTTTTAACTAAAATATGATATTTAAGCTTTCTTGCAACCAACTAAAATTGAATTTTATTTTAAATTTAACAGCGTAATTCAATTAGACACACTAGTATAAAAAAAAAAAAAACAGCTCATTAGTATTTGTTTTTTCCTTTTTATTTACTTGATAGACTTTTAGATTAGGTGTTTTTTTCTGAAAAATCAACAAAAAAATACCTAATTTTTAAAAAAATTTCTAAAACAAATTTTTTGAAAAGTATCAAAAAAGCTATTAATGCAACTTATATTAATGAAATAAATAAAGAATTTATGAAGATTTCTAGAATAGGTAAATAGAAAAAAAACTATCGATAAATGAGCACTTATTGTATTTAATTAGAAAATAGTTTTCGTTTAATCAAAAATGTTTATTAGTAAAGCTTATTTTCAATTTTTTTCTAAATGGTTTGAAAAATAACATATGAAAAAAATTCCCAAAATAAATAGATAAAATTTTACTTTGTCTGTTCAGATTAGTTTCCAGATTAATTGCGCTCAAGTAGAAATTATTCATAAACGCATCTGCGTTGGAGCTTTTATCTATTAAGGATGTTAACGGCACTAAATTTAGCCGACCATAAACGTCGTTGTACAAAAGCTGATCTCTAATGCTGGAATTATTTGGCACCGACGGTATATAAAAAAGATTAATCTTGTTCGAATTGGAATTTATCTGTGCGTATAAATTTCTAATTAGGGTTTTATTCTGACTATTCAATTCACTTAATTTGAAGTTGAGCACCTCACCAGTCTTTGATCTAGATGGGCTTTGGTAATGGTATGAGCTTAATTGCTGGCCGTGATATCCTGAGTAATGATCTATTGATTTTTTAAAATTTTCCTTTTCCCGTAAATTATTTTTTTTTATGCTTTTATCGATCGGTTGAAGCAAGCTCTCATGGTTAAAATATTCTCTCATTTTCATAAAGCTAATGATCTAATACGTAATGTGTCAATCATTGCTAAATCCGGTCTAAATGCTTAATATATATATAGATTTGAAATGGAATATATTTATTTAATTAAAATAAAATATAAATATATTAAATAAAGAAGTTATATTTTTCTTAATATCTGGTTGATAAGAAAAATTTGTTAGAAGAAATTTTTTTTAAATATCTTAAAAATCATCAAATTTTAACATGAAAAATTATTATTTTATCAAATCTGTTTAATAACATAGGTTTGTAGATAATTTAATGAAAAAAAAATCTATCTAAATTAAAACAGAGTCGCTTGTTGCTGGTGTTTTTTTATAAATTCAAATTAAAAATAAATTAAATAAAATTTAATCTTTTGATTTAGACTGATGATTAAAAAAAGCAAACAAAATATAAATTGAGTCTTGATTTTTTTATTCTATTAGTAAAATAAAATTACTTGCCACAAAAAGTTGACTGAAAATGTCATTTCAAATCTAGTTAGCTATCATTTTTGAGTCTTAGGCAATTGTAAATAGAATAAAATTATCTAAATTCACGCTTTTTTAAATATTTGTTTGAACTTGTAGAAAAAAAAATCAATTTTTTACTCTTAATTAAGCAGCCATTTTCATTTTAAAAGATTTTAAACAAATATTATTAATAAAACTGAATGAAAATTTTTTTTCAGGCTTATTTAAAATTTAAAAAATTTTAATTTTAGAAAATTAATTATTTTTTGAGCGATTCGTTTAAAAGATTTTTGTTATTCACTATACATCTGCTTAAACAAATTTCGAATACAGATTTTTTAGCCAGAAAAAATTGCTCAATTATTTGAGAATAATTTTCTGTTAGGGTTTCAAAAAATTAGAGAAAAAATAATTAAGATGTCTTTGAAAATTTTTAAAAAAAATGCACTAAGACGTGATGTATTCATTTTATATTATGTGTCAAGACTAGTTGCTTGAAAAATGCTTGTTGTGTTAATTTATTTTTTATATCACAATTATAAAATTCACAGCGAAAATTTGGTGAAACAGCATTCAGATATTTTTTTACTAAATTTATTAATAGTTTTTTCCTAAAACAATTTAAATCGAATATAAATATTTACTCTTTAAAAAAAATTTTATATGAAAATTTGAACACAATGATAACTAAATTTTTATCAATTAATGAAAGATTTAGATTTATAATTAAATTTTTTTATTTCTAATTTTTATTTAAATTAATATATACTCTTACTTTTATTTTACTAATTATTTGTAATAATGTTTTTACATTTTCTTTTTATTTTTTATTTTTTTTTTTTTTAAAGTGGGTTCCATGATAAAATTATTATGGAGCCCTTAACTTAAAAAGTTAACTGGTAAACATATACCAGATAGACGATTGTCTTTTTTAACTTTTGTTCACATTTAACAAATAAATAAATAAAATGCGCTAAGACGTGATGTATTCATTTTATATTATGTGTCAAGACTAGTTGCTTGATAAATGCTTGTTGTGTTAATTTATTTTTTATATCACAATTATAAAATTGACTAATAAACGAATACACAAAAATTAATTTTGTTTTAACAACTTACAATAATACAATAATAAATAAATTAAACAATTTAAAAATTCTTAAGTTTAGTGCTAGATCAGAAAGAATTTGTCTCTTTAAAGCCTTGTTTTATATATTTCATATAATTTAGACTGAGGCTCCAGGAAGTTCAAAATGGCGTAAACCTTCTTTTCAGTCACCATTCTTTAGATCATAATTTAGAATAGAATTTTATGACTTACAACTGAATATAGAAAATATAATACAATTGGCTATAGAAAATACAAAGTAGAGAATAAAAAGTATTTATAAAAGTATATATAAGTAAAATTTTTAATCAAATTAAATTTTAAATTATCTAAAAATTTTAAATACGCCATTAAATTTCATCGCAGATAATTATATTTTTATTAAATTTAAAAGCTTTATTATTAAACTTTAGAAAAAGGATTGTAATTTATTAAAATGAATTAAAACCTAACCCTATTTGAGTAGTGAAATTTGATCAAAAATTTTACTTTACTCTTGGTTTGCTATCTATCTGATATAACATGTACTTAAATAAATTGTAAAAGAATTCAAATTTAATTTAAAATAGTTATTTTTATTTTAGAAAATTTTGTTTTTATCTTTTGTTTCTTTTGATTTTGAAAACGTTTCAAATGATGTTTAAAATCTATGTAAACTATAGTTCGTGACGAATAAACAAATAATTAGTAAATGAATTAAAATTTGGATAGATTTTATTGTGTGATATCCAACTGTTTAAAGAAAAAATTTGTCCCCTTAAAGCCTTGTTTTATGATAAAAAATTTTTCGAGATTTTTTTACTCTATTTTTTAGAACCGCATAGTTCCATTCAAGTTATCTTTCTAGTTATCGTTATATTTGTCTAACAAGAGAATTTGATGCTTTTTTTTCACCAGACAATTTTCAGCTATCCACTAGCAATAATTGATGGTGAAGTTCTACTTTTTATCATACGAACTAATTGACAGTAATCTTTCTCAGTTGAAACGTTAGGATTACAATTTGTTTGATTATATCGATCAACATGATTTTGATATTTTAAGATCACTACCTATTTTGGTTTATGGTTTTCTATTTTGCCGAAGAATAACAGCTCTAATTATGTCTTGTTTCCTAATAGAACATTATTTAGGAGCTTAAATGTGCATTTTGATTTCAAAGTGATTTAATCTAGGATAAAAAACATCGAGGATTGCTCTTGTCCGAAAGAAAAAAAAAGAAAACATTTAGCCATTCTTCAACATTTAAAAATCATTTCTTGAAATAAAAATAAAATTAATTTTTAAATTGAATAAATGATCTTAGTTTTAAATGGATAAATCCAACTTCCTTCAAATAATCTTTAATAAAAAATTTTTACTCCAAGCTTTGGTACCAAATGCACCGGATATAATTCAATTGATTTTGAACGAATTTCACTAGCCTTATACCCTTTTAGGCTTAATTTCTTTTTAAATTCACCGATTTCCTTCATTATTTGCTTGTAATAATCCATTTTAATCTAAATTGTTTTAGAATATAGATTTAAAAACTATCAAAAAATGCATTTTGGTTTGAGTTTTTAAAGAGCAGGCAAATTTATTAAATTGTCCGAAAGTCAATGAAAAAAATCTTTATTATTTAATTTACATAAAATTTTACTTTATTTAGACTTGTAATTAGTATTAGTAGTAGTTTGTCTAAAGATGAACTATTTTCTTAATTATTTTTTAATATTATTTGAATTATTTTAATTTCTAATTACCTTAAATTCTCATAACACATTTTTCATGTAATTACTTTTTAATTTGGATTATTCATGCTAGAAAATTTACTACATATTTCTTTAAAAATTATTTTTCAGAAATAAATTAATTAAAAGAAAAAATGTATTCGTGTTAAATAGAGGATGTAAAACAAAAATCTAAAGCATTAGTTAAGCTTTCAAGCTTAAACGTGTTTAGAACGCAAATAGGAATTTTTTTTTTCATTAGCACTAATTGCACTAGAAAAAAAAACACATTTTAGAGTTAATTTGACTGTATGAGATAGTTTTAATATACTTGAAAATTTTTCACAAAAATTCTTATATTTAGAATTAATCTTCGTTTTCCTTGACGTTGATATCAAAGGTAAAATTTCATTTATGCTTTTTCTAAAAAATCAAATCATCAAATAAGCTTAATACTCATTATTACTTTTTTAAGCTTTTAAAGCTATTAATTGTTTGAATTTGGTAAGCTTTAAATGTTTATAATTTTATTATATACAAAATTTTACCTAATTTAACTAAAAGGATTTAAATGCATCTGTTAAATTGACTTAATATGCTGCGTCAGGTTTGGTAAATTATTGATTTTTTGCATTTATCTTTTTAGATTTTAAAACTTAAATTTTAAATTTTCTACACTAATGACGTCTTTAACTTGTTTGTCAAGTTTCAAATATCAAAATTTAAAATAAATCTATTCAACTTGACTAAATTTTGAACTAGCAAAAATATTAACGCAATTATTTTAATAAAATTAGAGAAACAATTGATTGATATAACATGAGCATTTATTAGAAGAAAAACAGAAAAAAAAATTTCATAATGACATTTAAAAGAAAAAAATATATAAAAAAATAGCTTCAAAATTAGATTATAATTAATTTAAAAAAATAATGATTCAAGTCTTGGTATGCATGATTTCATACTTGCTCAGGAGCTAGGACAGTCTAGTGATATTGCATTAAAGACAATAAGTTTTGTTAATAAATCAAAAATGATAATTTCGAATTATACAAGGGAAATCCTATTTGGGAGTTTTTAATTAATTAGATTATGTTCCCGTTTTGTAGACCTCTCTATTTTTTTTAAAAATAATTCTTTCTTTTCACTCGTTTTTGAAAAAATTCAATTTAACAAAATTTGAAATTTTGAAACGAAATACGAAATTGTCAATTAGAAGAGAATAAAATCTTTCATTCCTATGAATTTTTTCCAAATCCTGAATAACATGAATACACATTTCTGGCTATATACCATAATTTTTAATTGAGTTGCATTAAAGCTATTATATTTGAACTACAAAATTCTATTCAGTAAATATTTTATTTATTTAAAAAAAAAGTTTGAGAGAGCTATTTCAACAAACTTATCCGATCAATGAAAACCCTTTTTTTAACCTGCATTCGTTTTTTTTTCCTTATACGCTACTTGAGGAGCATAGGGTCATTACTTTTGATTTCCTCTTAAGGCAATATTTTGCCTTAACTCTTGCTTCACTCCATTCCTATTTCAAAGAGCATTTTCATTATTTTGCCGTTCAAGTCATCGCTTGTCTCCCTACCTTTCACCCGCCTTGCATTTTCTTCCATCCTAAATATATGTCCTAGTCACCGTAATCTTTGGTTCTTTATGCACAGGCTCATTGATAAAGAATTTGTTCTCTTGCATAGTTCATCATCATTCACACATCCTTCAGAATTCACTACCATTACTTTTGATAATTATCTTTGGTTTTGGTTCTATTAAATTCAAGTCCAGTTGGTTTAGCATTATTCACAAGACCTTGCGTTTTGGGGTGTAAGTTAGCTTCTGTATTTGCTATCAACACAAGATTATTCATGCGTATAATTTTTGAATATCCAAAATAAAAAAGTAATAAAAATTAAATAGAAGAGAATTGACTATAAATTACGTTTATAAATTGATTATTAAAACTTTAATAAATATGTTTTATGCAAAATATGGCAAAAAGTTAATTTATTCTTTCTTTTATTATGATAATGTTTAGATTTTGATGGATATTTAGAATTGGTGTCCTGGGTGGAAAAAAATTTATAAGCTTGATTTTAAACTAGGCAATATATGATGAAAGTAAAGTCAGATATTAATCGAATCATTGATTTAAAAATTGGAAATTTATTAAAATTAAAACAGTAATATTCAATTTGACTAATTAACTTATATTATCCAAATTAAAATACTTAAAACAAAAGCATTTTAATTTTAAACAATCTCTTTTAAATAATACAAACTAATTCATAATAGACACATAAACTACCCTTCTTATATTTTTATTTTAATTACAAATTATTCTTTTTTCGAGTTTTTTTATGTGATTTCTCTTTTTTTACATTTCTGAAATTAAAAAATAAAGCAAATAATTTAATTGAAGAAAGACAATTTTTGTTACCACTTAGTTCACACTTAGATAAAATTAAGAAGTTTTCTATATTAATCTTTTAAGGAATACTTTAAACCAAAAAATTGAAAATGAATGAAAGTAATTGAATGAAATTAATATTTTATATTGATAATTGTTTATCGTATAGGCTTGAAAATTAGCACCTAAAAATTCGTGTCTTTGCTAAGATTCTAAGACATTTAGGACCTAATGATATTTTTAAATATAAAATTTTATTGAAATTCAATACATAATCTTTTAGAAAACAAGAGAGATAAAGCAAATTTAATATTGGTTCGCTTTAAAAAAGGTTTTAAAGAGCGCTATTTCCCAGGGAATACGGCATTTGAATTTCATTTTTTATATATTAAAAATAGAAAAAATAAAATTTATTTTAGTTTCTTGATGTTTGATTTCTTGGCAAAATGAAAATAATTTTACATTTTTACATTTTCATTATTTTAGATTTTTTGTGCAATTTTTAGAAAATTTCAGAAAATTAAAAAAACTCCTTCAAATTTTTTGGCAAACAAAAATAAAATTAAAAAATTTCTTAATAGCACAAAAAATCTAAAAATATGAAGATGTAAAAATGTAAAATTATTTTCATTTTGCCGATTTCTTACTTAAATTAGTAATTAATTTGAATTGTTTGCTCAAATTTATAACATTTTATATTTAGAAAAAATATAAGTATTAAATAATATATTGTATAACTTGTAAATAAGCTAGAAAAAAAAATATGTTTATCATGATCAAAATTTTTAAGCTCTAGTCAAGAAAAGGTAGGTAAAAAGATTAAAAATTGTTTATTTACACAGGATTCAATTAAATTAAAATTTCATCCGAAAAATAGAATTCAATTTTGTTTTTTTTTTAAATATTTATAAAATTTGATAAGAGTTTAATTTCAAATTAAATTGAAAACCTAACTGACAAAAAAGAATCTTTGGTTGAATTAATGTCCATAAATAAAGAATATAGAAATAAAACTGTTAGCAGGCTTGATCATCATAAAAGAATTCAAATCGATGTGATATTTTCAATGTAAATAAGACAAAAAGTAGAATATTAACTGAAAAAGCTTTTACAGTTAATATTTTATTTTATGAAAATGTAAAAAAAAAACTAAGACTAAAAATTATACAAGGTAATCGGATTTTATATCTTTTATATTTTAAAAGAACCAACTCAAAATTTAATAAATTTTCCAAAATAAAAAAATCTAATAAATTTTTTGTCAAAAATAAAATTTATGATAAAATTTCAAAAAAGAAATAATAATGATAGAAATAGTTCAGAAGGGTGCCACAAATTTGGTCCATAAAACCAAACATCTCGGCTAAGAGGAAAGGCTAATTAAGCTTAAATTGACAACCAAATACACAGCAATGGAGAAATCAAAAACTGGAACGAACTCTGAAATAATAACTGCCCCCTCAAAAGTCTTGTTAGACCCCATCTTGAATATTCTGTAATTATTATGAAATCAAAAATTAGAATCCGAATCAGTTGAATTAAATAATTAATATTGTTTTTAATAAAAACTTAAAGCTCTTTTCAAAAAAAATTTTTATCATGACTTTGAGCTTCAAATTAAAAATGTATTTTATCAAATAAAATTAAATGAAGAATAACAATATTATTATTTTAGATAAGATTCCAAATTTTGAGGTTTTGCCTCGAGTTTGTCAAGCACTTTGGGTTTTGAGTTTTAAAAATGAAAAACTTGTGTCTTGTTGAACCTTTGGGCCGAGTTTATTTAACAAAACGTTTTTTGTTTATTTATTAGGAGAAAATAAAGATATATATAAGAATAAAAAAAGTTGCATGTTTGGTGTAATCTTCACTAGTCCTTCGCTTGCGTAATCAGTACCAGTGAAGTCTAAACATGGCTAGACTGTTTCTAAAGGAAGTTGTGATTAAAACCACAACACAAACAATTATTTATAAATAAAAGTAAATAATAAACAATCATAAGTAGAAAATTTAAAAAATGTCCAAGGATTTTACCAGACTAATTTAATCTATTTAATATTTTATATTTTTATACAAAGAAAAAAGGAAATAAAATGAATTTCCTCAAATATTTTCTAAATTCAATTAATATCAAACTTAGAATTCCGTAGACATGACTGTCGCAAGTGTTTTATTTCATTTTTTAGATTTTAACATCATTTGAACATGAAATAGTAATTATAAGATTTTATTTATTATTCTTTTAACTGGAACTAATTAACTGTTAAAAAGTTAAATTGAAGAATATTTCCTATTAAAATAAGGTCCGGGAAGACTTGCGTAACAAGGCGAACTTTCCGACAGCATTGTATTTGTCAGTGTCTATGTCATAACATTATTTATTCTATTGCTAATTATTGTAAGATAAAAACACAGTTACTTATATTGCATTAGCCGTGTTTAACGATTAATTATTTTGTATAAACTAAATTTTTTTATCAATGATAAAATATATTTATAAATAAAATTTCTCAAAATGATCAGGTTACTCAAATAATTAAATAACTAAAAAAAATAATTCAAATTGTTTTT
>PJRA01000401.1:2007569-2024566 GCA_016987375.1 Brachionus koreanus
CACAGAAAGTCCCATTTTAAAAATTTTTTTTTGTAATATTATAGCTAATTTTTAGTAGTTTATAAATAAATATATATATGATCCCCTGATCATTTGCATGTTAAATTAACGGGCAAGTTAAATTAACTTTTGTCCATTTACTTATGCATCATCCGTTATTACCAATTATAAATTCAAATAAATTCTAGAAATATTCAATCATGGAATTCTTTAACTCAAAATTTTTTTCTGAATTTTATAATCAAATTTGAACAAAAATCATTGAAAAAAAATTTATTCTTCAATAATAAAATCTAATGTATACAGTTAAACCTTCAAATAACTAACCATGATTGCACGAATTCTTTGAAATAACAAACATTAAATAAGAAGGGAAATAAACAGATCAAAAACAATTTGGAAAAATCTTTGAAAAAACGAAATGACTGATTTCTTGCATAAAATACTCTCAAATAACGAAACAAAAGAAATTTTTGTTTTATTTAAATACAAATATTATTTCTGATTTCAATTATTATTTTTTCCAATTTAAAATGAAAAAAAATAATTTTTTACCAGTGTCAAAAACAAGGAAAACTTTTACTCTTAAAACTAAAGTTGAAATTATAAAATAACACACGGAACAAAAAAAAGATTAGAAATAGCTAAAGAATTGAATGTAAATCCATCTACCATATTAACTATACTTGCAACGTAAAAAAAAATAATTCAATATTACGAACAAAATCTCATCATATTTTCATAAAAAACTAAAATATTAAAATTTTTCTTCCATTTGCTTTATTTTTTTTTAATAATAGCTTAATTAAAAAACAACTTTTTTATTATTTTTTCTTAATCTTTTTTAATATAATTTTGATTTCACGAATTTCGATTCAACGAATATCAAATTTTGGGCCAAAGTCTTTCATTATTCAAAGGTTCTACTGTAGATACATTTGGAAGTAAGGCTAAATTTGTTTAACAATAGTCCATTATAATTCATATTTAGTCTAAAATTTTTTCTACAAAGATCACAGGGCTTTACGAGAAAATTTGGCAAAGGAAGATTTTTGATCATGGAATCAAAAATTTTTGATGCTACAGTGGTTCTTGTTGATGTGAAACGTTCCGTTCCTGAAAAAGGAAATGAATTGAGACACATTCTGAAAAAAAAAAAGCATTCTGATTCCATTCCCATTCCATTCATTCCGTTCCATTCTTATAAATAGTTTATGTCGATCATGTATTTTATTAAAATTCTTTGTGTATAGCAAATAAAATTCAGGAAAATGGAGTTTAAAGTCTAATTTAGTAAAAAAAATAAAAAACTTAAATAAAAAATTTTAAAATTTCAAAATAAACTATTGAAAAATAAAAAATGCATAAATAAGTAGCTGTACTATTTATAAGGATGGAACGGAATGGGAATGGAATCAGAATGCTTTTTTTTAAGAATGCGTCTCCATTCATTTCCTTTTTCAGGAACGGAACGTTTCATTTTAGCAAGAACCACTATTTTCTATTTTAGAAGATAAAAAGTGTTTAAATTAATTTCTGAATGAAAAAAAATTTTGACTAAATAAAAATAAATCCTCTTCATCAAACATAGGCAATATAATTTAAATAATTGAAATTACAAATTCTCGTGAAACTTGTCTTATATCATATTTCACTTATCTTATTGTTATCATTCATAACAATCATGTCTTTGTACAAGAATCTAGTTCTCGATGTATCTAGCTATCATAGTTGTCTTCCTGCTAATACACTTTCGAAAACCTGATTGCTGTAGCTTATTATTATTATTTTTATTATTAGTAGTATTAAATACTTTCTAGCTCATATTTTATTTATGATCAAATTAAATAAATTCAAAATTTGATGAATTTTTCAACTTTTTAATTGAATTTTAATCACTGTTGAGACATAAATTTTTTAAAATTGAATTAATAAAATATCTAGTAAAAAAGTTAGCTTTTTTTTGCATTATAAAAAAACTCATACCGACAACTATTAAAAAATTGTCAATACATTGAAATTAATATTTCAAAACTAAAAAAAATACGATTAACGTCATCATTATTAAAAAGAATAAGAAACAAAAAAAATATCTAAAACTTTTTAATAATCAAAAATTAACATGATCGCGTTCACAGACTTACAAAGTAGGTATGCATGTTTCGATAAATTAACGTTTATTTTCCTAAAATCGATTTTAAAATTTAGAAATCGGTATTGGATTGTCAGGTTTTGGAGTGTTTTTTTTGACCCTTGGTATGCTATTGTTGTTCGATAAGGGTCTATTAGCAATCGGCAATGTAATAATCTATTTTATTTTTCATACTTAATTTTAAAATTAAACAAAAAAAGATTTTGTTCATATCCGGCATATCACTAATCATAGGTCTAGAACGAACAATTAAATTTTTTTTCGGACCCCAAAAACTCAAAGGATCCGTGTTCTTTTTTGGCGGTGTGTTTATTGTCCTAATAGGTTGGCCACTAATTGGAATTTTAATTGAACTTTACGGTTTTATTTACTTGTTTGGGTAACAAAAAAAAAAATTTATTTAAATTAAAAATCTAAATTTTGTTTTTAGTGGATTTTTGCCAGTTATTGTGAGTTTTTTGCGCCGAATCCCTTTCATAGGCACCTTGTTTTCACTTCCCGGTATAAAACAACTTATGGACAAAATAGGAGATGGAAATTCTATGGTCTAATTTGAAACGATACTCTTAGATTGGAAATAGATGATAAAATTCAGGCGTATTTTTGAGTAATTCCAACACGCAGATATAGCAGAATAATTTTATTTTTTTTATAAATATTTTTTTTAAATTATATTAAAAAATAAAACAAATTAGAAATTAGTTAATTTTTATGATTTTTTTGCTGATTATAGCAATTGTAATTGGAATCATTAGCATCGCAAAACTGATCATCATCACCAGCCAAAAGGGAACATCATCTTGAACTAAACTTTTCTAGACAACTTTGGGAAAAAAATTAGAAAACTCTTTATATACCTGACCAGGGCACCGGCTCTTTAGTAGGTCTTAATTTAGCTAAACTATTTTCGATAATTTTTTTCTGTTCTAATAGATCACATAAAATATCTAATAAATTAGATTACTTTATTTTAAATTTAAATAAAAAATACTTTTTTGAGTATTGTTTGTTTTTTCTCTGTTCGTAATTAAATAAGTTAAATTTTGGCTACAATTAATAGCCGAAAAATCTATTTGTTTCTTCATCTCAATCAATAAATTCTCAAATTTATCTATTAAATTTTGACAACAAGATTTCATTTTTTATTTAAAAAAAAAC
This sequence comes from Brachionus koreanus, assembly GCA_016987375.1. NCBI lineage: Eukaryota > Metazoa > Rotifera > Eurotatoria > Ploima > Brachionidae > Brachionus > Brachionus koreanus. The sequence goes on from PJRA01000401.1 coordinate 2,010,880, forward strand.
CTAATAAAACAAAATTTGGAATTTTTTTATTTTTTATTAACTAGACTCATTAATCATCATTGTTTATCTCAGGAGGAAAATCACAATTAACAGATTCAACATCCAGTTCGAGTATATCACACTCTTTTCTCAAAATAGTGCACAAACTTGGCTCTGTTCGTCCCAAATCTCCGTGAACAAATTCTTTAACATAGCTTTAAAAATGATTAATTTGAATTTATTTTGGATACAAATTAGCTAAAATAGCTCACGTTCCAGCTTGAGTTGTCATTTTTATCCTAAAATGATGATCGTCTATTAAATCAGCGCTAATATCAGTAATGTATCTTGCCCTAGTCATTACAGTTCTTCTATGCAAAACTCTAATTGGTGTTTGTTGCAATAAATCAACTCTTTTTAATGAATTCAATTTTTCAATATCATCTGAATCTAATTTTGAATAGCAATAGCATAAAGCGCTGTAAGACTTTGTCTTATTTTCAGGAGATTCTCTCATTAGTCGTGTTTCTTCTCTATAAAAATGAAAATAGATTAAAAATTATTCATAATTTTGTCATATTTAGATTTTAGTATCAAAAATTATTATATTTAAAATCTGGCTTTCAAAATTTTTCTTAATTTCAAGGCTAATCAACTGGCTACACTTTAAAAATAAAATAATATTTTCAACAAATGTAAATAAAATAAAATAATTTTTAAATTTTTTAACAAATGTAGTGAATTTCAACATTAATCTCTTGATCAAAAAGCTATTTGTCAATATTGAGTAAAAAAAATTCAACCGTATTTTTATTTTTTACTATTAGATTTTTTATGACAAAATCTAATAGTAGAGAACATTTTACTTGATTTCACAAAATCCAAAATTTAAAAATTACTAGAAAAAGTCTTTATATTTTATAACTAAAATTTTTTTCATCTGAAGGACCTGAGAGGGTTTCATGAGATTTATTGGTTTTGTGAAATTTAGTACAATAGAACAGAAAAAAATACTAAAAATTCTTATAACTTTTCTTTTAAAAGTCAAAAGCAAGTTATGTAAATGTAATATGGTGCAACATTCAAAGTTGCATCATTATCAACAATCTGGTAAAACTCTGAAAATTTAGCATTATTTAAATTTAGACTAATTTGACTTTATTGCATTTTGCAGCATTAGCAGACTTTGACTCTTGGTTCAACTAAGTATGTTGTAATTTGTTGCACTTACACAACTAAGTTATTAGAAAAGTTAAAAAAGTTATTAGCTTTTTAAGCATTAATTTTTGTTCTATTTTTTTATTTTGTACCAAATTTCACAAAACCGATTTTTTTGCAGATGAATATTTTAAAATTATATAAGATTTTAAACATCGAAACTAATAATGTAAACCTAATAATGTATTTTTTTTACAAATTATAATAACTTAATAGTTTCAAAGTTAAAAATATCTTTATTAATACTTTATAATATTTTTTTCCGATAAATATCTTAAAATTTGTAATCAAAAATTCAAAAAAATTTTAAAAAGTATAACGTAAATACTCGATTTTTAAGACATGTCATTTTATGGCATAATGCACAATAATGACATGTTCTTTTATAAAGAACACTAGTTAAAATTTTTGATTTAAGCTTTTTTGAGCATATTTTAATGCATTTTCGACTTTTAGTTCATGTCACCGGTTAAATATTTTGAACTAGTGTTCGATATAAAAAGTAATGTCTTCAATCTATTTAAAACATGTCTTAAAAATCGAAAAATTAAGTTATTTAAGATATTTTAAATATTCCAAGAGATAAACAGATATCAAAAGATTGAGTTTTTTGAAAGAAGATATTATTTATTTTAGCTTTTTTTACCGAAAGGTTTACAAATATAAAATAACTTTGATTATTTATTTTACCTAGTTATGTACTGTAAATCTTTAACAGCCATTTCGTCGGTAGATTCATTAATTATCTTAACAATAAAATATTATAAAATAAAATTTTAATTTTTTTTTGAATAAAACAAACTTTTTGAAAATTTTTAAGCTCTTGTGAGTCAAAAATTGTTCTTTTGGGTTCCATAAATTCGAGAGTAAATGGTCGACCTTTACCTAGACACTTGACATCTATGTCTTCACGGCCTGATGAAGTAAAAATAAACTCTGTGGCACCAAGTTCTTTTTTCAAGCAATTTCCCATTATTTCTTCAATTGAAGTGCTCAATTTACGTTCTCCTTCAATGATCCATGCAGTTTGAGATAAGGTGCGAGAAAATTTAAGATAACGACCTGCTAAAAAAATTGGATCATGCACACAATCAAGCTCAAATGAACTAGTCAATCGTTTGAATGGCAGAGTGTAAAATTTTTTCATTTTTTCCAAATTATTTTCTTTAATCAAAAGATCAACATTAGTTTTTGTAAATCCAACTTCCTGAATTTCTTTTTGAATCTGAGATGTTAGAATAAAATAAAAAAAAACAAATAATTTTTTTTTTTCAAATTACCCTAGCTTTTTTTGTCAATTTTTTTTGCTTGCCTTCAATAACAGGAACAAGGCGATGGTCTCTATTTATTAAAGTTAAATTATAAAGAAGATCATCAAAAAATATTACAGAAGTTTTAAATCAGCTTCCAAATGAGAGTCATCAACTGTAAATTTTGTTTTTACATCAAATAAACTCTAAAAAATAAAATTAAAAATTTGATTAAGAATTTCAATTTAAAAATCTACGTTGTGAAAATACGGTTTTCTCATGACCAACTCCAAGGGATGAAATGTTAAAATTTTCCACAATTCTTTGACAGACTGACATTTCGGATTGTATAAAGTCAATGAAATTTCACTTGTTGGTATACTTTCCAGAAGTAATTGAATAAATTTCTTTTGAATTAAATATGAAAAACAAAACAAATTTTTTAATTAAAATTTTTAAGTTAAAATTTTTTAATTATTTCTTAATATTGATTAAAGGACTTTTCAAAAAATCATCCCCAAAAGTACTTAGCACTTAACTGACTAATTAAATACTGTAAACTATGCTATCTAATCAGTTAGTGAATCTTAATTATCAGTTTAAATGTAAAGTTATCTAATGGTTAACTATAGCCTAAACGTCAAAAATTATACTTTACTGTATTAATCGAGGAGTCACAGCAAAGTACTACTGAGGGAAGAAGTAAAGAATTTCTATTAATAACTATTTAAATAGATAGAGTTAATTTTCATTTCATTTATTTTTTTCCAATAAAGAAAAACATTCTTTAAAACTATAAGCACCAAACGAGTCATTTGACTTTTTTTATTAAATTTTTAATCCTCATAATTTTTGGACGAACTTGTCATTCAAATAAATATTATTTTAATGAATTTTTAGATTCCAGGCAGAGGAGAATTTATTTATTTTTATATCAATTTTAAGCTTGTCCTTTTAGCTCAAAATTTTCTAATGCGCAATGTCTTTGCATTGAATATTTGCAATTTTTTTTAAATTTTAAAAGTTAAAAACTGTGTAAATTAACTTTTGATCTGAACTACAATGCATCTAAAATGAAATTGTAAATTAGTAAAAAAGCAAAGCATGATTCAAAAATGAAGCATTCCTAAATATTTTGAAAGAATATGGTGAGAATTTTTTAACCCAAAATATTTATGTGTATTTATGATAAAAAAGAAACTCAGATCAGCGAAAAAAAACATTTTGTGTTCTTGACAGAAAAGTTAAAATTAAAAAATCCATTAAATAGATAAAAATTGATTCAACTAAAGAAATTTTAATTAAATTATAAAAAAACAATTGAAAGAATTTTATAAAACTAAATAAATGGTATATAAATATTTTTTTAAATTTATAATACTTCTCTTAGAGTAATTGCATTTGAAGTTGTCAACGAAATTCGAAAATCTTTGAATTGTATTCCCCAATTGTTAACTTGATCGGCAAGCTATGTAAAAATTAAAATATGCAAAAAAAAAAAAAAATCTCTAAAATACTTCTTTTAAATAAGACTGATGACTGTACTTTTCTAAAAGACCAAAGCAAACACCACAACCTTTGAATTCAGTGCTTTTAAGTTCGGCAAGTTTTTTTTGCTCAATATATTTTTGAACCCAGCTGTAATTAGTGCTTTGACAAGAGGCAGTCAAGGTGAATAATTGAAAATGCAAGATTCTCTTTGTGCAATTCCAACACAGTGAATCGATAATATTTTTGACCAATTCTTCGCTCATTCTTAATCAACTAATCAATTAAATCTTAAAATGAATCAAATTTGAAAATTTTTTTTCTAGACATATTTGGAAAATTTTATTTAGCTAATAGTACCTGGCTAATGGTAATTTTTGCTAGGTTTTTATTTTATGATAAAAAAAAAGAGATAATAGTTAAAATATTTATTTACAAAGTTAATTTTACTGTTAAAGAACTTAATACAAGAAAATATAAAAGTATCGTAGAACGGTTTAAGTTTTCTCGCCTGCAACAACATAAGATTCGAATTTTTATTAAAAAATAAAATTCAGCCAAATGACAGGGCGTCTTTAAGCATTCGTTTCATAGTTGTGCCCACTGAGACTTGATTGACCGTTCCATCAAGAGAATAATAGATGCGAAATAAATAAGGTTGAATGTCTTTGAAGTCTGATTCGTATATTGTGTCGAGTTGACTTTGATTTTGAATTTTTGGTGTATAGTCCGGTTTGTCCATGATTTCAATTATCTGTCTAACTTTTTCACCTAACAAATCACTTAGCTTTTCACGCAATACTTGACGCTCATTTTCGTTCGACAGTTGCATCAGTTCAATTTTGATGGTCCAAATTTCCCATGGTATATTTTCTGATTGAAAATTTAGTGGCCAGTTGCGTTTTTTCCTAGTGTAGAATTCAAGTGATATTTTATTACACTCGGCCGCCTTTAGACCCTCACTGAACGCGATTATCTCCTGATTGACTCGTTGTACGAGCTCGTTCGAGTTTATCTGCACATATGTGTAGTCTAAAAAGTCGCAGTCTAGATCACAAAAGCCAACAGATCCAATAGTGTATGCGTTCGGACTATCGACTTTGGGTGTATGCTTAAAAAAATTTTGAACAAATTACCAGAATTAAAAACAAATTTTTAAACCAAAATTTTCATTTTTCCAATTTATAAGATATTTTTAAAGATAGGTTTTTGCTAAAGTTTAGAAAAGCAAAATTATAAAGCTACGAGAATAGTAAGTTATTTTAGAAAAAACAATACAAAGACAATTAGGACTTATTTTAAAATATCGAAACTAAAAAGCTTTTTAAATATAACTTTTCTAATTTAATTGTCAATTGATTCAAATAATCAAAAACTTGAAATTATTATGTGGAAAAGATTCTTCTTACATTTTCAAAAACAGTCCGTTTTGATAAGTATGGTCAAATTTTTAAAAAAGATTTTTTTTATTTTAAAACAATTTTTGTATTTTAGACCCCTTTTTAAAAAATTGAAATCTAGTTAGAAATTTTGATAGAAATAAAATTTAAAAAATAGCTTTTAAAAACTAAGCATCTTGTTTGTAATTCATAAAACATTTTAACAAAATTTCAGAAAAAATATTAAAATTTATTTGCTCTTCAAAATGAAACGTATAACTCTTTTAAAAAAATCTAAAAAAATTTTTTTTAAATAATAACCTTAAATTTTGATATTGTCACGTCAATATTGGAAAAATTAGCAGCAGCAGTAATTCGTGTTATATGTCTAGCGGAAAGTGAAAATGTGCTTAAAGTAAGAAGGGTACAAGATTGGTTTAAAATATTTAAAAGTGATAATGCAAGCCTTCAGAAGAAGAAAGTTTCAGGTAGACCAGTCATTCTCGATCAGAATGCTCTACGTACGGCTGTTGATGTGGTCTGTTTGGTGAAATTTTCAAAGGATAATATACTTTGTATTGATTCTTACTATAGCTTTTTTCGTTGATAAATTAATTTGACTTGGCTTAATATTTTAATTTTCTTGAAATTTTATTTAAAGAGTGTAAGCAAGTTTTGAATTTAGACATATTAACGGGTGCCCAATGATGCTTGTCCCAAACTTTAAATTGAAAAAAAAACATGATCCGTTTAAGATAAAATTATGAAAATTTGTAGTCTTACACAAAATTTTGTCTAATTTTTGAAAATAATAATAGTTTTTTTAGTTTTTCATTTTTTTCCATGAATTTTACCTTTTGTGAAACGTGAAGGTCTAAGAATTTTCGGTACAAATAGATGGGTTTTTCAACAAGATGGGGCAAAACCCCACACTGCTAAGACAACTCAAAAATGGTGCGAAAATAACTTGTTTAAATTTATTAAAAGCAGTGAATGGCCTCCTAATTCGCCTGATTTAAACCCGTGTGATTACTTTTTTTGGAACGCCTGTGTAACAAATATGAGACAAAACAAATTCAGCAATAAAGAAGAATTTATCGAGGAAATTAAAAGAGGAGTCGAAAAAGTACCTATTGAACAGATAACAAGCGCTGTCAATTGCTTTACGAAAAGAGTAAGAGATGTCGAGAAGGCAAAAGGGAAATATTGTCATAATTGATTATAAACCGTTTGTGATACTAATAAGTACCATACCTGATAGAAAAAATTATTTTTAAGTTTAAATAAATTATTAATCAATTTTAAATTAATTTTTTTTATCAAAACGTTGTACCACTATTAAGTATTATATATTTTTTTGTAGCTTAGGCATTTAGCTTCTAAATGATATACTTTTAAAGGTTACTTTATCATAAAATTGTTGAAATATTCATCTATTAAAGGGACCATATCCTAAATTTAAAAAAAATCGTAAAAAAGTTTTATACATCAAATTTTTATATATCTTAGGTAATCATTTAATAGCATTTTTTTTAATTTATAAATGTATAAAATTTTAAGTCGATATCTAATTCCGATCGTGAGATATTTAAAAAAAAACATAAATTTTTTGAAAATAGACTTATTTTATAAAGCCTTAAAATTTTGACGTTTTTTAATCATAACTTCTGGAAAAATTATCCGATTTAAATAAATTATAGCTCATTTTAATCAGGATAAAATTCTGTACAACATGATATATCATACTCATATTCCAATTTACTTGACCTTCGAGGACAACTTAGGGGTCAGGGTATGCGTCCCAACTGGGCGTATGACATGGAAAAAAATGAAAAACTAAAAAAACTATTATTATTTTCAAAAATTAGACAAAATTTTGTGTAAGACTACAAATTTTCATAATTTTATCTTAAACGGATCAAGTTTTTTTTTTCAATTTAAAGTTTGTGACAAGCATTATTGGGCACCCGTTAATAATGATACATTTTATTTGATATCAAACTAAAATACTGGTTGACTCGATTAACTTTGCACTATCTATAATAGAAGAAAAAATTTCACAAAAATTAGGTCATCTTTATTGGTTTAAAATTTTAAATGATCTTTTAAAAGTTGAATTTTTTACATATTTTGTTTTTTTTTTTAAATAATACTTATCACAATTTCATAATTTATTGTGATGTAAATCTTTTTATACTTTTTCTTAATATTTATACTTAAATTTGTAATTATAAAACTACATCGAACTAATTTAACGTTTTTTCTTTTGCCTATGAGGCTTGAACTTAATAAATAATAATAAAATACTAAAAAAATTATGGAAAAAGCTCAAAATTTACTCTGACAGTTATTGATTGTGAATGAGATTTAGATATGATAATTTAATGAGATTAATCAAGTAAAATCAATTTAAAATTGCATACAAATTCAAATGCACCAAATTCATGAAAGCTCAAGAAAAACTTAGCAAGCTTTAAATCGTACATTGATTTAATTAAAATTTTCATTTAAGGCAAATTAGATCTAAATGCTAGTTTTAAATATTTTTAAGTATTGCTAACATTTGAGAGGCACTTAACCATTGGGTATTTTTAATCTAATCCTAGTTTGTCTTATTTTAAAACTAATGAATAAAATAAATGATAATTTTTAAAAATTTAAATTTAAAAATTATTTTTATTTTTGTGTTTCAAAAACTTATATAAACAATTAAAAATATTCAAATACCTTTCCAGCGGTTCGATGAATCAATATTGTGTGAAAGATAGCTTTAAAAAGTTTATAAAAATTTAGTTTTATTATAAAATAAATAATTGTGTTTACTTGAAACTATTTCTGGAACATGCCGACTTTCACATGACTAAAAAAACAACAACAATTAAAAAAAGAAATTATATTAAATAGTCAAAAACTTACAAACTCGAAAAGTTGGGTCCGAGCGTTCATTATATCATAGTAATATCTAAAATTTGAATATTTGAATTTTTTAAAAAAAAAAAAAATTGACTTTCACTCCAGTTAGCTACAGCCGGAAATAAATTAGAATAAAAAAAAATATTTTTCTTGTTGAATAAAAGCTTTATTTAGTATTTGGGAAAACTGGAATCAATCTCTTTACTCCACGCCTGCAAGCCTCCTTTAATATCTTTAATTGTATTTGAACTAAAGTGCTTTTCTAGTATTTTGACAGCTAATTGGGAATCATTTCCTCGTCTACACACAACAAAAATTGAATTTTTTTTTTCCACATTGTTTTTAATTCTATTTATCACATAATCTTCATTGTAAATCAACTCATCAAACGGAATATCTTAAACCTAAATAAATCTTAGTCGTATTTTACATCTATTTCTTACTTATTGACTCAGGCAAAGAACAGATATTGAACTGACACTTTGGCCTCACATCAATTAACACATGTGGATCAGACAAATTTTTATACTCCAAACAATTGATGCGTTTATCATCGCTCAGAACATTAATGTCCTGCGATTTATCATTATAATTAGAAACGCCACAAAATAAACTATAGTCAAAATTGTCTAAAGTTTGAATTTTACACGCTGAACTAAGTCCAGTGTCAATAGCAGTCTTGCACATTAAGCAAGTCTCTGTTTGTCTAGGTCTTAGCCTAATCGTACGGGTCTGAAAGTCAAGCCCGTCAAAAATCATCATTCTACCACTAAGGCTCTCTTAGATTATTTTACTAAAATAATTATTTTAATAAAATAAAACTTTCTATTTACTTCCGATGCCTGCTAAAATTTTAATCGCCTCCAATGCTTGTAGAGAACCTATTGTGCCTACTATGGGTCCCAGAATTCCTGCATCCGAGCAGTTCGAGACCGAATGAGCTGGTGGCGCTTTCGGGTACAAACACCGATAGCACGGCCCATTCAAATAATTATAAACAGTTATCTAAATTTACATTTTAGCTTTGGATTAAATGAGACTTTAAATTTAAATTAAAATACTTGTCCTTCAAATTTAAGAGCACTGCCAGACACTAAAGGCTTGTTTAGAAGAACACACACATCATTTATTAAGTATCGAGTGATCACATTATCTGTGCAGTCTAAAACTACGTCATATTTTTAGAAAAGTTAAGGTTTAATTTAAATAATAGACAAATGATTTTTTTCTATAAAGGATATTGTTCTATTAGAGCTACAGCTGAACTCTTGTCGAAAAGCATTTCATGCACTTGGTACTTAATTTTGTCATTTAGTCTTAAAAATAAAGATAGAGAAAGAAATTTTGGACTATCAAGGATCCTACGATTGGCATTTATTGGCCAAATTTTTGGCTTTATTAACACCAACATGACTTATTTCATGAGCAATTTGTCTGTGTATATTTGAAATTTTGACTGAATCGTTGTCTACAAGACCTAGACAGCCTACTCCAGAAGTACTGAGGTAAAGAGCTGAAGGACATCCAAGACCACCGCATCCGATTATCAAAGCACTTGATGACTTGAGTTTTATCTGGCCTAAATGTAGTCTTAAATGAAAGAAATTCCCTAATTTTTTCTTAAAAATACTTTCGATTCCATAATCAGGTATGATCAGCTGACGAGAGTAGCGCTCTATTTCAGCATTAGATAAAATTTTGTCATTATTCGACATTTTTTTTCTCAAATTGCTAATAAAGACCTAAAATGTTAAATATGCAGATTTTAATTGCAAATTTTTGTTGAGTCTATGCATTTAAAGATCGCAAATTATAATTAATTCAGAATTATATATTTTAATTTTTGTTAATTTTAGTCTAAGTTGCAATTTTAGCTTTAAATTTGCATTGTATTTTTTATAAAGAATTAATAAAAAAAATGGCTTTTGTGTTATTAAAAATATTAATAATTAATTTTAATTTGTAATAATAATAAAAGTTAATATTCTACGGTCAAGTTTAGTTTAACTAAACTGACAAAGCAGGAAGACTAACTTAATCCCGCTATAGTAGACCATACTCCGACGTTTCGACAACTCCACCATCTTGTCAATGTCATCTTGAATTAGCATTTGATCACTAGTATTTCTAATGACACTAATCAATTTGCTGTCATCCGCAAACAGCTTACAAAAATGACTTACTAGTTCTGGTAAATCATTTATNATTAAAATAAAAATAGACAATTATTGGTTTTCAAAATCTTTTCAGAAAGACTAGCTCTTTATGATAATAAACAATTTTTTGTGATAACTAAGTCTTGATTGTGTTAATTACTGTTTGAAAAATTAAATTAACTCATGATCAACTTATAATAACAAGAAAAGATGGGATGGTCTGTTAATTGAAAAAAAGGAAAGTCAAAATCCATACATCTATTTAGAACTAACCAATAATATATAACGATAAATTTATTCTTTGAATGAACGTTTTCTTGGCTCTAATCCAAAAAAACTCATTAACAATTGATAAGATGATTCAAGAATGAAACAAAGATGAAAAATTTTTATGATTGGGTCAATCCTAAATGTTCTTTAAGAATAAAATGAAAATTTTTGGTTTTAATCGAAAAACATTTTTCATGTATAAAAAAATGAGATGATTCATACATCCATGAAATCATCGTTTTTAGCTTGACTGGGTAGTACAGTTAATTAAATTTAGCAAATTGAATGATTATAAAACTGATAAAAATTGAAGTTTGTGATGATAGCTTAACTGCAACATCACACTAACCCTCAGCAACAAGCACTCATGGATTTTAACACTGTACAAATATGCTTCTTTACTAAAATTTATAATTGAAAAAAATTCTAAAAAATTTTTCTATGGACATGGTTATTAAAATTAGATCAAAGACTTTATTTTTTGTCGATGATGCACAGCAAAAAAAAAATAAAGAAAAAAATTGGTATTAAAAATTTACCCAGTTTTGGTTGTTTCATATAGTAAATGACTATGCTGAGAATGAAAAAGAATGCAACATGACCAATGGTGTAGCCAATGACGAACCAAGCATTAACCTTGCCATAAAAAACTCCAACAACATTGAGTAGAATACACAAAGCCAAAAAAAGGAAGACTTTTTGTGAACTTGGATGAATGTCTGGATGGCGACACTGGTATAATTTGATTGTGGATACTACGCCAGTAATGTACATAAAGCTGGTATCAAACTGAAAATTGTTAAAACTTGGACAAACATGATAGGCTGCACTCAAAATGCCCTCCATTACCAAGCCTATTCCCATGGTATAAAATAAGCCAAAGTGTTGTGGGACTCCGTGCGTCTAATTTTCAATTAATTTAATTAAGAGATCTAATTCTGGGCTTTAAGCTACTTACCGACATGATATAGGGATACTTTTTACGCATGTATGTATAAGAATATGAGCGCTTTTTTACCACAATAATGAACATAATGCCCAGTAAGATGTAGCCAACATTACTGAATATGTTATTGAAAGCGGCAAATGGACCGGATTTTACCATGCATAGAAAATTAAAAAAACAAGAATCCTCATTGCCCGATTTGGTTAATTGCTATTTAAATAAAAAAATAAAAAATTTGATAAAAAAATTAATTTATTAATTACAGTTTGATGAAGAAGAACAAGTTGAACAACTGGTAAAACATAAAAAGTCGCTATGGCTATTATCAACCTCGGATAGTTCATTATTTTACGATCAAGTAATTTCGGTTGTTTTCTAGCCAAATCATGTACTTTTAAATTTGGTTTGTTTCTTACAACTTGTTTATAGGCTTCGGCGTTTTCAATTTTGTCATACTCGCTTGAACTAAACGAATGATCCTCATTCACTTTTAAAATAAAAATTTATTTTCTTATTTTAATTTTTTTTTTTTTTTTTTAATACCCAAGTGGTTATTTTCTACATTGATAGTAGGTGTGTAGGTTAGATTACTGGAAGCTAATATTAACAAATTAAAAAAGTTAAACATGCATTTTAATTAAAATTAACACGAGTTTTTCTCTTTTTTTTGCGTAAGCAAAGGTTTAAAATATGCTAAACTAATGTCTATCCTATGACAGACTAAAAAAAATAAAAATAAAAATTCAAGCAAATTTAACATATTTTCAAAATTATGCATTATTGTCTTTGTTTTGTCTTTTTTTAAAAATTAAACTAAATATCAAATTAATTTTAGTTAGACCAATTTCTAAAATACTTCTAGTAAAAGCCTTTTCTATAATTTAGAAATTATTTAAAATTTAGAATTTTTCTTTGAAACTAAAATACATTTTGTAGCTATTTAATAAATAAAAGCTCTATTTTATTTATATAGATGATATAATTGTCAATAAAATAAGTAATAAAAAATAATAGTGATGGGAGTTTTTTCTTTAGCTTAGTCGACTAAAATTTTAGTTAACTGAAAAATAGTTAAAAAAATATGTTTTTCTTTTATAAATATCAAAGAAATTACAAAGTTTTAATTAATTTATTTCATTAATATAATATAATTTTTGATTGTCTGAAGCTCTCAGATTGTCGCTTAATATTACTAATACAAAAAATAAAGAAATAATATCTTGTTATTTTGTCAATAGAATAGAAAATCAACAAAATAGATCTAGTTTTGTAACCAATCCTTATTTAGAAAAATTTTCCCACAATAAATTAAAGCTCACTATCCTATAAAAAAGAGATTTTACTATCAAAATAGAAAGCTCATTAACATAATCATACTAATTCCAGATGCATATAAATTGTATTAATATAATAACAAAATCTTAAAAAAGTTCTTTCTCAATGGACTGCTAGTTTGCTAGACAATATTTTTCTTTTTTGAAATTTGCACGGACACTTCTTTTATATTTTTTTCTCTAATGACAAAAAGAGTTTTGATACTCAAAGCCATTTAAAATAATAAATAAACAATTAAAAAAAAAACTAAATCTTGGTTAACTAAAATTTAGTCAAAATAACTTAAATAATTTAGTTTAGTCGACTAATATATTGTTAACTAAAATTTTAGTCGACTAAACTAAATTAGTTAAGTTAAGACCCATCACTAAAAAGTAATAATAAAATAAAGAGGTAAGCAGGATCTTTCAGGGTTTTCGCCCGATATGACGCCCTAATTGCCCGTGCCTGAAAATTTGTAATTTTGATAATTTTTTATCAAGAATTTACTGGAAAAAAAATCAGGCGTGGGCAATTGGGGCGCGACCAAGTTTTTTTAATTATAAAAGGACCATATGACTAAAAAAACACACTCATTAGTTTTTTATATAATTTTTATTAATGAAAGAGAAAATTTTCAAAAAAATCTAGTACAGATAATGTCCCTGACATACATTTTTTTCAAAAAAACTTAGTCAAGCCCTCAGCCAATTCAAGATTTGAAACTTCTTATATCTTGTTTTTTCCTTGTTTATCACCTCTTTTTACACAACC
>PJRA01000519.1:23678-34552 GCA_016987375.1 Brachionus koreanus
CCTTAGCAAATAGTCTCTTAAGACCCCTTTTAAAAAGTAAAGCTTAATCTTCATAATTTTCTAAAAAGCATTTAAATTTATAGTCTCATTCAAGTTATTGAAATACTCTTTTGTGGTTTTTAGATTCAAATTTTTAATAAAAAAAAATTTTAAAAAAGAACGTGAAGCTAGTTATTAAATTTAAAAAGAAATTTTTTATTTTCTATTTATTGAAGAAAAAAATGAAATGATTTGAAATTGTTTATTGTCTTTTCGTTTATAGTAAACTATGCTATGTTGAGTGTGTGAGTTAATGATCATTTGTCCGGAAAGAAAGTTCATTTTGGAATTACTGGATGATGAGTGATAGAATTTGGATCGGCTTTCGTTAATTTGATCACATATATAACGAAAGCCGTGTATTTTTAAAATTTAAATTCTAATAACTGTTTTGATAATTTTAAAAAAATTCATTTTTATATGGTTTTTACCGAAATTGTCAAAAAAAATTAAAAAAAAAAACCTTCATATTCTGCAAATTAAGTCTTTTTTACATAAACTTTTCATTACTGGCTGATCTGGTTGAGCCAGTAATGAAAAGTCCAACCATTGATTTTTGCTTTCATAATTTCAAAAGAAATCATCTGTTTGAAAAACTTTTCAGCTAGAGAATTTTAAAGTAGTTCAATACGTATAAATTTAATGAATAAAATTAATAAAAATAATAAATTTTTTTTTTGAATTATATAAATAAATGTTTGAAAACATTCAATTTTGTTTATTTTTACATATAATATTAATTTTGAAAAATTGAAAAAATTATAGAATTAAAATTCTATCTGGATTATTTTATGCGAGATGCCTATAATGCATCATATAATGCAGCGAGTGATGTCTGCAAAATTCAAAGTGTTTGTGTCCTATTTTCATATTCATATGATAATTGTGGCAATCACTACTTGTCACATTCAGATGGATTAAAAATTAAAATTATTGGTCATTTTTCAATGAATGAAGTGGCACATAATTTTAGGATTAGATAGTTTAAAGTTTTTTCATATAAAAATTTTAAAAACGCTTGGGTCAAAGGGAATTTTTGTGATTTACACGTTAGGTATTCAAATTGCTTTCACCAATTCTCTTCTCAAATCTTTTAATTTATTAATTAAGAAAACATTCACTCTGCCAAATAAATTAAAAATTTATAATTTTATCAGCGTTTTGTTGAAAATGGCTCGTTATAATTCAAAAAATCGTCAAAAATTTGCTTTGAACATTTTTCGAAAGAATACAAAAATTTATCTTTTTGGGCAACTTAATGGGGAATTCTTTGCTTTTCAAAGGTAGTAACTAGACTAAAATTAATCTTGAAACTCATAATTGCAGTTGGAAATATTTTTTTAAATTTAAAATGAGTGGTTTTTTTATTGGAAATAAGATACTTACAAGAGTCAAATAACTTTGTAAAAAAATCCAAATGTGGTGGTTAAATAAAAGCAGCTGGTGCATTGATAAAAAATTATAATTAATTTTTTTGAATATTTTAATACTTATTTTAATTTGAATTTTTTAAATTTTTTAATGGTATGTTCAAAAATTTTGATTTCATGTTGGCTAACTAGACCGGCTCAAAATTTTTAAATATGACTTTTTTGTCTTGATTGATTTTATAACTAAATAATTATATAAAGAAAGAAATAAGATTTTTTTAAAAAATATAAAGGCGGTAGGTGTAATCTAAATGCCATTTATATTGAAATGTAGAATATCAAAATTAGGCGTTAAATGTTTTTCTTGAAAAATTCTAATCGCGCAGTAAAAATTTTATTGTAAACAAATAATTATTAAACATTTTAAAAATATATCTTATTAATATATCTATAACAGTTAAAATATTATATTAGTATCTAACAATAATAAAACAAATAGCTTGAAGAAAATTTTTTATGCTCTACCGATTGAATTGAGGCTTTTACTATTTTCCTTTAATTGACTAAGCTTTATTTTGTCATTTAACAAAGACCAGTTTAGTCGATTTTCTTTCATTCGGTTTAAATGGCCTTCAAATGATTCACAAATAAGAGCAAAATTTTGAAACAATGGCATGCATACGCCATCAATCCAACCCATTTGCAAAAGCGGCAATTGATCTGACTGTCTTTCGTCCATTATCATCGTTGGTTCTATGTTCAATTCGGTTCTTTCTCGAACTCCTTGAGCAAAAAATTCATTTGTCACTTGATTAACAATACTCTTGTGAATTTTCCATGGTTTTGTTGCTGATGCAAGGTCACAAGCTTTTTTTTTTCTACTTTATAAAATACTAATATAGTCTATCAATAAAATGTTACCAGTCATTAAATTTTTCCTTAGTAAACTTTTATTTATCTCTTCTCTCCAATCTACATTTTTACTACGAACAAGATTACTAAATTCTTTTCGGCATCTTTAACAAAAAAAGTTTTTTATTATTTCTTTAAAGCATTAAACAAAACTACTCCATATGATCAGCTAAATCTGTTGCCAAGATAGCTTCTTTTATTAAACTAATTAACAGTTGATATATTTTGGGTTTTACGTTAGCAAAAATGTTGTGACCACGCGAGTTTAGAATTGTGATGCAATGATTGAAGTGATGTTTTTCCATAGGGGCTTTGGTACCATATAATTGAGACAGAGGAGATTGACTTCTAGAAAAAAAATAAAAAAAAATTTAATTTAAAAGCAATTTAAATTGAAAAAAAATCACAATTTGAAAATAAATAATCACTAACAAAGTTTAATTAAAAATTAATTTTTTTAAAAATCTGCTTTATTTTAGGATTATGTAAAATTTGTGTAAAACATATTAATTCATTATAGATATAAGCCAAAATTCAAAACTTGTGTTATCAATTTGGATAATTTTAGAGTTGTTTAAAAATTGAAAAATTAAAGTCCAATTCCGGGCTTTTAAATTTTTTAGTCAAATTTTGTATCTTAATTATCGAAATTGACTTGGATTAAAACATGTTATCTGCTGGTCAACAAACTTTAATAAAACAGCCAGAAAATGAAGACCTAATTAAGAAAAACTAAATTAAGTTGTCTGATTCCAGTTCCAAAAGTATTGAACTAAATCCACGAAATTAAGTAATTAATAAAACTCGATTTAACATATCAAAAAAAAAGTTTTTTAACTTGATTTAAAATTATTATTTTTTCTATTTTGACTTTAGTTATATTATAAAATTAAATTATTTATGAAATATAAATTTACAAGCCATTATATTTTTTTATTTGGAAAATTTTTATTAATTAAAATTTAAATTTGTATCGTTTTTAAAGTATAAAAATGAAGTCCGGACTTGGACTTGGCTTGAGACTTGTAACTTTTAACAACTCTGGATAATTCAGAGTTAATCGGTATTATTTTTAACTTTGATTAATAGATTAAAAATTGAATATATTGATTTTTGTTTTATTTATGATAAAATAAATTTTTTTAACTGTCACCTCAGTTAAAGTTCTAGTATCTTAATTAAAAAGATAAAAATAAAAATAGCAATTAATGAACTTCTAAAAAAAATACAAGAAAAAAAATTTAAATTTAAAATTATTTTATTTCTTAGGGCTTAAAAATCGTCCTTCAAAGTGTATTACCCACATTTATTTTGTGCAACAACTCTGAAATATAATATTAATAATTTTCTAATACATTAATTATTTTATACAAACTAAATTTGGGTGATACATTTTGAAGAAAAATTTTTAGGCTCTTAGAAAATAAACAAAATCGGCAAATTGAAGTTTCTGATCAAATTAAAATGATAATACTCAAGAGTTATGATTGAAAAAATGTTTTAAAATAATTTTATTACATAAGAATATTTTTAATGTAAACATTCTATGTTAATCTTAATTTTTTAAGGTGTGCAAATTTCTGCAAGCGATTTCTAAATGCAGAATTATGCAAAATAGTTGGATATGGTTTAACATGCTATGCTATTCATGAAAAGATTTCTCTGGATTAAATTTTTCATTTAAAAAACTTTTTAAAAATTTGTATAAAAAATTATAATTGAGCATGATCATTATTAAATTTTGATCATAAACTTCAAAATGCCACAAAATCTGCCTCTAAATTGTTTAAAAATTATCTCAATTAAAATTTAATAAAACAGTTATAATACAAAGAGTAAAAATGGCTACATAACTATTAAAATTCTAGAAAAATTTAAAAAAAGTTAATTAGTGACTTTGTGAATTTTAAAAAAAATACAATACAAAAACAATATATTAAAATTATAGTAACTCTTGAAATTTGTCTCTGAATTAAATTTGTGAAACAAAAAATAAAAATTTAATTTTTTTTATTTAAGACATTTATAAAATAGTTCTGGTTAATTTTACATTTGATACATTGCATGACATGCAACTAAACAAACAAAACTAAATTAAATTTCAG
This sequence comes from Brachionus koreanus, assembly GCA_016987375.1. Lineage (NCBI taxonomy): Eukaryota > Metazoa > Rotifera > Eurotatoria > Ploima > Brachionidae > Brachionus > Brachionus koreanus. The sequence continues at coordinate 28,105 of PJRA01000519.1, forward strand.
AATTAAATACATGACTGCTAAACATGCAACCGTTTCAATTTTTTACAAGCATCAAGGTATCTACCAAATAATTTGATTTTGTAAAGAATTTGAAAATGATTAAAATCTAATTACAGAGCTTTTGCGCAGATTAAATTTTAAATGATACATTTTGTAGAGGTAGTTTTAGACATAGAGGAAAAAAATTTGGTACAATTTTGTTTCAAAGATTTAATTCAGAGACAAGTTTCAAGAGAATGATTTCTAAACAAAATCATAATTATTTGTATATTTAATGTTTAGTATTAAAATATGCTTCTGCAAGTCAAGTGACTTGAATTTTGAACAAATCAGATTTATATTCTTGAAACAAGACATCTTAGAAATATACTTACTCAATTTGAAAAAGATTGTTAGTTCCGCGATGATCAAGATCATGGCACAGACAGCCGACCAACAAAGCAATTTTTTCAGTCTCTTGTAAATATTTAGAAATTTTTGAGTTCTAATTATTAATGTTAAAATTTATTAGAATCTTTTTTTCAGATGACTTACCATAAAAATAGCGAACATATTTTGGCAAACATTGAAGGCATGTGACCAATTGTGGTATTCAACATTACGATAATTTTTTCTTACAGTCAATAAAAACTGAAACAGAGTTTTTTTGTCTATTTTAAATGATTTAATTAGACCAAGTCGCTTGAACATTTCATAACTAGCAACAACCATTTCATCGTAATTTAAAGCAAAATCATCAAATCTATAAGAGCTTAAGTACTCGATGTGAATCAAAGGATTAACTGTGAAAAAATTTTCATTTGAAGGCAATTTTTCCACAAAGGCTTCCATTTCATTTTTAGAATAATTTGCATGATAGGACAAAACATCAAAGGCAACTGATTTTTCAGCTACATTTTTCTCTAATTCTTTGTACATTAAAGTGTTGCTAATACTTAGGCCACAAAAAAGGCAAAAAACTTCTAATAATTGTTCATCATTTTGGTCAAAAGGTTGATTATCAATTCGGTTCACAGCCCTCACACAACCAATCGGCTTTCCATCTAGGTTTTTTATCGGCATCAAAAGCTTAGTAATTGTCTTTGAAATAGACACTGAGTCAATATTTGGATCAAATATTGGGTCCAAATAGGCATCTTTTAAATTAACTGGTTGTCCTGTGGTCAAAACATAATTTACTAGATCGCGTGATATAACCACCTGCTTTTCTAAGATGCTATGTTTTTTTAATTCTGGCTTAAGGTCTATTTGATAAACATCATAAGATTTTTTTTCATTGTCAGGCAAATCTCTTTGAATGAGAATAAGACAATTCTCACACTTGAGCAGCATTTGAGCTTTTTCTATTATTTTGAAAAATATTTTTTCCAAGTCAGTCTGTTCTAGGAACAAATCATGTAAAACCTCGAGCAAGCATCTACATCTCTCATATTCATAAGCACACAAGTAATACATATCAGATTTTACCAAAAGAATACCGCAATATTCAATATAATGTTTCAAAATTTTTATGTCGTTGCTACAAAAATGTCCATTGTTTTCAGTTTTGTTAACTAATTGAATCAAACCAATAACTTCTTGATCTATATTTTTGATTGGCATGCATAGTATTGATTGTACTTTAATATCTGTTTGTTTTTCAAAAACTAAATCATAGCGCATTGATTTTACCTACATTCATTTTTAAAAAATAATTTTATTGATATTCGAAAAAAGTGCTATAAAAAATAAATAAATTTCTTTTCAAAATTGAATCGTTTATTTGATTAAAGGATAAATGTTATCAATGTGAAGAGCAAATTTAAAATTCAATTATTTTTTCACTTACATCAAATAATTATTTTGAATTTTTTTACTTTTTTAACTACTGATTTTTATGCCATAAAATATAAATTATGGCGACCAAGATTTGATATTCAAAAATGATTTCTTAATAATTTCTAAACATTTCGGCATTTTCAATTCTATAATCAAAATCTAATTATCATGCTCAAAAATATTTTACTTTAACTTGTAAAAACTTCAATATCTCAAAAATTTTAAACTAATCTTTAGTTAACTAATTATATTTTTTGTTGAGTCAACTTCATCATTTGGTAAGATATGGAAATTAACATTAATGTCATTTTTAATGTCCAACAATTTTTACAATATTTTTCTGCAAATAAATTTTTTAATCAAAAAATATTAAAAAACCTTTGTTTAGTGATAATTTTGGAGCATGATCATTTTAATTTGAGCACAAACTTCAACTCGGTACCTTTTAGTTATTAATGAAAAAAAACAGTTTTGTTTCTAAACAAAGTAGAAAATTTTTAGAGCATTGCTTAAGCATTTCTAGATCAAACTTCATAAGCAAACTTCATGAGAAAGTTCATCAGCATGTTTTAGAGCTTTATTCATAGATAATAATTAAAGTCAACAAGCAGTAAAGCACAAAAAAAAAAGAAGATTTTATTGATGGAATAATAATTAATTAATTAGTTTATCAGAGTTTTTCTATTTTAATTTCAATAAAAATTTTTTAATTTTTTTTCAGTAAATTTTTTTCTCTAATAAAAATATTCTCTAATTAATTGACACATTTTTTTCTCTAAAAATTTATTTCTCTATTTTGATCGTTTACCAAAAAGACAAAATTACAATTTTTAAAATTTTGCTGGGAAAATAAAAAATATATGAAACATAAAAATATCGAATATAAAATATGAAAGTGTAAAAATTTTGAATTATTCATATATATCCGAAATTTTTTAGTTTTCAAAATAATTATTTGATGTAAGTGAATAAATAATTTTACTCGATTTTAGGACTTTGATTTAATTTTATTGTAAAATCCTAATTTCAACTTACTAATTTAGATTCTAAGCTAAAAAAAGACTACTCACTTGCTCTGGGTTTAAAACTATTGTAATTCCTTTGTTAATTACATTTCCCAATATAGAACAATTAGCATCAATTTGTGTACCAAGATCATGTAATAAAAACTCATTTGATTGATTAAGTTTGGAAAAAAGCTGATCATGACTGTAAGAATATAGCTTATTATGAATTTTATCAAGCAAAAGTACTGACGAATATTCACAATTGACCAAAATTTTAAGATTAGCTTTGATAATTTCAGATGCTTCTTTAGGTAGAACCTCTTTAGCAGTGTCCTTTATAATCGCTATTAACATCTCGAAAATATTTCCACACGTTCTTTTTTTTAATTCTAATTTTTCCATTACAGTCATTTTTTTGCCCATATCTGGCATCTTAATTTTAGATTTAAGTAGCTTTAACAACTGTGAATTCAAAGCCGAATCTGGTTTTGAAAAAACCGATCTTTCTAAGATTTTCATCTTGTAGTCATCTTGCTCGTTGTTATCCTCCTCTAAATCAAAGACTTTTTGTTCATCATTATTCATTTTATATTCAATCTCTTCGTAAAAAAGCGAGTCAAAAGAGGAAGAGCGAACTAGATTATTGACATATTTATTAGTCTCACTTCTAGTAGGTTTATAAATTTGATTTTCTTTGATAAAACAATTGCTAATTTCATTTGTTGCTTCGTTGATTATGGATGTAATACATGATTTGCGTCTTGGAAAGGCGCTCAAGCTCTTGGACTCGCCAAGTGAATTGCACTTGCAAATATTTTTGTTATTTAGTCTCAACCACTTTTCCACAATGTTCAGGTCCAAATTTTCTAGTGCATACATTTCGAACCAACTATGATTCTCATTTAGCCAGGATTCGATCAATTTTTCGCTCTGGCTCTCATCCAAGTTTGTGTCAGACTTATTCCTTGACTCCATTTTTTAAAAAATATTCAAATAAAACTATAATTTCAAAAATAAATTTTATCTATTCAAACAAAAATTTTCAAAAAAATTCAGTCCTTTTAATAGCTAAAAAATTAACATGCGTTTTTCTGGAATTTGAAATATTTTTTTCAAGGCTCTATACAATAGCAATAGAACAAAAAATTAAGAGTCCAAAGTAAAAGCATGATATCAAACATTTCAAATTGAAAAAAATAGTTAATTTTACGAAATAATTTGGCCAAGTATTTCAAAAAATGCTAAAATAACTTCCCGTATGTATCCAGTTTTTTTAAAAGGCAATAATTACTTTCGAAAATTTTTTTATCAAATAATTAATGAATCACTTGTTTGGAATTTTGTTTAATCAAAATTAAATTAAATGTTTTTAAATAGACATTTTAAGTTTGCAAAAAATAAATTCAAATTTAGAAAATTTTTGTTTAGTATTTTTTTTTAATTAATGATTTATCATATAACATATTTCATATTTCCAAAGTGAATGAATGATCTTGGTCGCTTTTTGCACTTTTTTTATATCCACAATCTCTTTCTAAAGAAAAACTTTAATTAAATTTTATTTATTTTTAAAAAATTTGGAAAAAATTAAGAATCAAAGACAATTAAGATAATTTTTAAATATTTTTTGAAAATTTTTTATAACACAAAATCTTTTTGATTAAAAAATAACTGAAGTTAAAAGTATTTTGTTTTATTTTTAATCAAAAATATTTCATTTAACAAAAAAAGTTGAGTGACAGTGTTTACGATCGCAACACTACTCCGTTGATTTTCTCAAACCAAATAATAGCATTGACTTTAAAATAGAATAAACTAAAAGTATTAAATTAGAGAAAACAAATGAAATAAATAGCTAATTTAAAGATTAAATTTCTTTGAAAAAATATTTTAAGGCAAATTTTTCCTTTATTTTTAATTCAAAAGAAAACATAAATCAAAAAGTAAAGAAATTAATAAATCTTTATATTTAAATAACAGTCGCAAATGAAAATTAACACAACTAAATATTAATCCTAACCTTTTTCGTTTCTAACTCCACCAAAAACTGAAATAAACACTCATAATTAATTTAAATCTGGTTTATATTTTAAAATTTGCTCAAAACCTTTTTGTTGGATGTTTATTAAATATTAAATAAAATTTTCTACATTAAAAAAAGTGACATTTTGCTAATCAAATAGTCAAGTTGCTGTTTAAAATTAATAATTATTGGTTGATATAAATTTTATGAAATAAAAAAGAAAACAAAATTAAAGAAAAATTAAAAATGTCTGGTCAACAAATTCATGCTTCTGATGTAATGGAAGAAATGATTGAAATAAAAAAGCATGAAGCCTTAAAGCATCCAAAGGAACAACTCCCTGAGCCCAAATCTTTTGTTCAAACTTTAAAACGCCATTTGAAAGAAAATATTCTCCTCGTAATGACAGTGATAGCAGTTGCACTCGGAGTTAGTCTTGGTCTTTATTTAAGAGCTAATACAAATTTTACACCTCCGACTAAGAAATATTTTGGTGTTCCTGGTGAACTTTTCTTAAGAGCTCTCAAATTTTTGATTCTTCCTTTAGTTAGTACCAGCTTAATTACTGGTATCGCTGGTTTAGGGCTTCAAAAAACAGGCAAAGTCGCTGCACGTGCTTTTATTTTCTACTTTAGCTCTACTTTCATGGCTGTAGTTATTGGCTTAATTTTAGTTACAACTATCCGTCCTGGATATTTGAGCAAGGGAGCAGTCACTATTAACAAAGAATCTTTTGAAAAACAACATGTCAATACGGCTGATACTTTTATTGATCTTTTGAGGTAAAAAAAAACAAACAAAAAAAGAAAAAAATATATTGTAAAATTTTCGAAATTTTTTAGAAATCTCATTCCCGAAAATATGATTCAGATGACTTTCCAACTTTATCAAACTCGTCTTGAGCCACACTACAAAAACATTACTGTTAGTGATAATATGAATGACACCTTTTCAAATCAATCTTCAATTACAAGTATTTTTTGTTAAAAATTTGTCAAGAAAAAAAATAAATTAAATAATTGAAAAATAAAGGAAATAAAACAGTTCAGATAATTGACTATTATGATCAAAAACCAAGTTCAAGAGAAGGCTTGGACGTACTTGGTTTGGTACTTTTTTGTATTACGTTTGGCGCTATGTTGGCCCAGATTGGCGAAAGAGGCATGATTATGGTACACTTTCTCGAAATTTTAAATGAAGTCTCTATTAAAATAATTCGCATCGTCATGTGGTAAAATAATTAAAATTATAATGCAATTACCTATTTGAAAACAAAATCAATTTAAAGGGCATCTCCGTTGGGTATTATGTCTTTAGTCTGTGTTGCTGTCCTTGAAATGGAAGATCCAGTAGCGGTCTTTAAGAGTATATCCTATTATATGATGACTGTTTTCATTGGTCTTGGAATTCAAGGTAATAAAAATCTTTTACTTTTTGACATATTTATGTACCACCAGTCATTTTAAATTTCAAAAATTAAAAATTTTATCTAAAGAAAAGCTATTTAATGAGCATTTAATTTTATTTAATTATGATTTATTTGAACGGTTATCAAAACGAGGAATCGACTTTTTCACTTTTTAGGAATAGCTTTATTATA
>PJRA01000519.1:34895-46913 GCA_016987375.1 Brachionus koreanus
AAAACGTGAAAAAATGCTTGGTGCTTCTAGTGTTAATGCATTGACTTAATGGCTCTGAATTTGTTCTATAGTTCAGCATTTGACAGAGTCTCAGGCCAGTGTATCTCCAGAATCCTTCGTAGGCTTCCAGTATGGAAGGTGTTCAGACTTCTTTTATCAGATTCACACATTTCCCGTAATTGGCAATATCAAAATTATTTTCATTTGGCAAAGCAGGGTTTCATCCATGTAGTGTCGATTGAATGGTGGTCAGATGCTAATTCATTCCAAAATATATTGTTTTTGGAGCGATTACTTGCTTTGTAAAGTACGCCACAAGGTTAGATTTTTTCATTTGTGAAATCATATTTTTGACTGCTTTACGAAAATTCTCTCGTTCAGTCACAGAAAGTCCCATTTTTAAAAAATTTTTTTGTAATATTGTAGCTATTGTTTAATAGATTTTAAATATAGTTCATTTTTTCAAAAAAAGTTTTAAGATTTATTTCTGGTAAAGACTTGAAGGAAGTCATTAATCTTAAACTTTTAAACAAAACAGTTATTTATAAATTTTGAAAAAAACACAAAATAAATATTTTTTGTCTAAAATAAAAATGAATTAGTATTGCAAATGTAATAAAGCGAAAAATTTTAAAAGAACAGATTGATTTGTTTAATTCATTGATTTATAATTTCTTATTTTGTTTCACAATCAAAAGGTTACTTGTTAATAAAATTCTGAATAGAAAATTATTTTAACCTTAAATATTACATAAAATTAAAATGCCAAATGGACACTTATTTTTTTTCTAACAACTTTGCATCATCTTTAATATTTTATACTAAATTTTATGCCATTAAATAGATAGATAAAACCCAAAATCAACTAATAAAATCTTAAAATTAAGGATTTATATTTTTGCCTACTGTTTATTTCATATTTACACGTAAAAATGTTTTCAAATTTGGCAAAAACATGAGTGAAGCTCTTTTGGTTGCGTTAGCTACTGCATCAAGTGCAGCAACTCTCCCTATAACATTTAAATGCATAGAGGAAAAAAATAAAGTATCAAAAATGATATCACGCTTTGTTCTTCCAGTTGGTGCAACAATTAATCTCGACGGAACTGCTTTGTACGAAGCAGTGGCATCTATTTTCATAGCTCAATTGAATGGAATAAATTTGTCATTTGTTGATCTTATAGTAACAAGCATAACTGCTACACTTGCATCTATAGGTGCAGCAGGAATACCATCAGCTGGATTAGTAACAATGATTATAGTTTTGTCAGCTTTGAATATACCAGCCGATCAAATTTCGCTTATTTATGCAGTTGATTGGTTTTTGTAAATATCTAATTTTTTTTTCAAAACGAATAAATCTAATTCAAATTAAATAGAGACAGATTTAGAACAATGATAAATGTATGGGGTGACTCTATAGCTACTGGTGTTGTAGCGCATTTAAGTCGTGAAGAAGTTGCTCAATACGAACAGGAACAAAATTTGAAAAAGTCAAATACTTCAGCTAATAAAAAAACCGAATCGAAAGAATTCATGCTGGAAAATTTAAAAGAAAATGAAGTTATAAATATTTAAACAAAATATAATCAATTTTTGTCAGAAAATAAAACAAAAATAAAAATAAATTTAATTAAAAAAAATTAAGCAATATTTTTAGAAAATGAATTTTATTAAAAAAAAAAATTTTTTAATGATAATAATGATTAGATTAGAACTAGTTAATCAAGTAAAAATTATTCATAAATTGTCTTTTATTATTTATTCAAAAATATCATTTTGCTCTGGATTTTTGGAATAAAATAGGCGATGAGCAAATTTTTCAGCCAAAAAAGTTACAACAAATGCTAGGACAAGTGACACAATACCTAAACTTAGGGTAAGTCCTGCGATGCTGGGTCTAGAAAACATAAAAATTTTCATTTGAACATCAACCCCATTCCATGAAGACTCGGTCCATGCTGAGAACTGACCAGTATTTACCAAAATTCCATCATCAAATTTTTCAAAAGCAGGCGAAACACTTGATGAAGCGTAAATAGATGACGCTACACAAATCGAATTATTTACATAATAAAAATTTCTAATTGATACTTTATTGTCTTTTTCGTAATTTTTTACTTTTTCGAAATCTTTTGAACATTCATCTCGACTCAATGACTCTAAATCTAGATTTCGACTGAAATATCTCAAAAGCATACTGGCCAACCATTTACCACTAATTGGATTATCATCTACTCCAGTATAAAAACTCAGAACTCCCTTAGGCAAATTAGCTTCCAAAAGATTCTGGTAACTTTTCCATTGTGATTCAGTCATCATATCTTGGAAAAACTTACAGGTTGAATTTTTATAAAAGCAATAAACTAGTCTGTTCAATGTAATTTGGCTAACTTGATCTTTAAGATCAGTGTTTGAAGGGTTATGTAGCGAAAAAATTGTCTGAGCAATGCTCGTAGTCAAAGCTTGAAGTCTTTGAGCAAACATGGTAGTATAATTAGCAGCATCTTCTTCGGTCATCTCTTCTGGAAATGTGAGATTCATATTATCTGCTGTGTCAAAAACACCATGATAAAAATTTGAGCTAAATTCTGTATTAAAATCAGCTAGCGATACTCCGCCAATTAAAATGTCATTTCGTAAAAATGAATGAATCGAAGATGGCGGAAGTTGTTGATTTATGTTTGAAATTGGTTTTATATTCTTAGAATATTCTAAAATTTTAAAAAGCATTTAATAATTAATTTAAAAATAAATATTAGAAATTTTGTATACTAGTTTTTATTAATTACTAAAAATAATAATTTTTGAAAAATTATTTAAGTCAATTTAAATCTCTAAAAGTAATATTTGAATTGATTCAACTCTTTGTTTAATAAAAATATTTTAAAAAATAAACTTGGGAAAGAAAATTGTTGAGTGTAAGGTTTATACAAAAGTTTGAAAATTTTAAATTTCCAGAAAAATAAATATCTTAGAAGAGGTCTCATTTATTCTCAGAAAGGACAGAAATTTCTAGTGATGGGAGTTTTCTTTTTAGTTTAGCTGACTAATTTTAGCTTCGAAAGGAAATTTAGACATAGATAAAATCATGCATGAATTCACAATGAGAAAAAAAATCAGCATCAAATGTTCATTTGAGTCCTATTGACTGTGTATTAAAATAGCATTGATCAAAATAAGACTATTAAAATAGCAACATCAAAATAGCAAAAAATGAATGCTATTTATGTGTTCAAAATAACATAATCAAAATAGCAAGTTATTAATTAAAAAATACATTGGAAAATATAATTGACGTTTTTGATAAGTTATTGATTTCGAATAAGCCAACTGATGTTAAAGCCTTGATTACTCAATCACAAAAAAAAACGCCACAATTACATCACTTAGGATTTTATTTTAAAAAATCATGTTCAAATCAAGCTGGTAAAATAACTTGGCGGTGTGTGAAAAACAATTGTACGGCTGGTGGTTATACTTTTACTGAAAAAATTGGTGAATTATGTGATTATTATATTAAAAATGACAAACATTTTGATGAGCCTGATTTGACTAAGTAATTCAACGCGAGCAAAAAGCTAATAAACCGGAATATCCTAAAGAGCCTGAGTCTTTGAGTTCAATTGAGATACCGGATTGGCTTAAATTAACCTTGAAAGAAGTAAGCTTTCTCTATTATGATTCAGGATCAGATGACCCGGAAAGATTCTTAATATTCACAACACCAAGTAATTTGAAAAAAATTGAAGGTCGTTCAATATTTTGTGATGGCACATTTAGTATCGCGCCAAAATTTTTTTTACAAGTATACACTATTCATGTCACAATTGAAAGACAATCGTTTCCTGTCGTTTACGCTTTCTTGCCTAGAAAAACAGCAGTCATGTATATTCGTTTTTTGGAAAAAAATTCGTGATGGTCTTTCTAAAAACCCGAGTGCAGTTAGTTTAGATTTTGAAAAGGGTTTTATAAGTGCAGTTAAGACTGTATTTTCTAGTAGTCAAGTTAATTGCTGCTTTTTTCACTTTAATCAGTCTATGTGGCGAAAAATTGTTGAGCTCGGGTTAAGTGTTGAATACAGAAAAGACAAGTCGACGCATAAAAAACTAATTTTGCCTCAATGTTTAGCTTATTTGCCTTGTAATGATGTTATGAGTGCATTTAATGAACTTAAATCGAATGAAGATTTGACGGATCCCAGAGTTAAACAATTTTGTGGTTACATTGAAGAAAATTATGTTGTTAAATATAGTATCAAACGTGGACGTTATAATAAAAAAATCATTGAAGCCAAACAACCAACTTTTTCAATTGATTTATGGAATGTCCATGATAGACTAATGGATAATTTGCCTAAAACTAACAATGCTTGTGAGTCATGGCATAACTCATTTTCATGACTTTTAAATGTACATCCATTGATTTACGAATTAATAGACACTTTGAGAAAGGAACAAAATAGAATGGAGACTAATTGGCTTAAATTTGATGCTGGTTTGGTTTTAAAAAATTCGAAATCATTAGATGATTCGATAGTGTTCATAATGAAAAAGTATGATTCGTCAAATAAATTAGACACATTAAACAAACTTAGCTTATTATAAAATTTTTATTTTTTTTAATTGATTAATTGATTTATGCTATTATGAACTTTAATAAATTATCTCTATTTTAATTATGTTATTTTTAATTCGCTATTCTAAACTTCGCTATTTTGATATTGCTATTATGAATATTAGGGTTGAATATTAATGTTTTTTTATTATCATCAGATTTGTTGAATATTAATACTTAAAACAAATGATTCCTCGTTATCTATTCCATAATCAAGCACAATCTCAGGAAATTTATCTTTTTGCAAATCGTTGGCAAATCTGGTCGAGCCTCCATAATCAAAAGCCTCATTGTCAAAAAGTACAACCAAAATATTACTGGAGTTCACTTGACTTCGATGCTTTCCAAGTAGTTCTATAATACCAAATAGACCGATTAGAGCACTAATTGGCTGATTGGCACCTGGTGTGTAATATTCATACATAGTAATATATTATCACTTACCCTATTCACTATTATTTAAAAAAAAGCCGTGTGTATTTATTTAGGCTGAAAGGAAGGACTAAGATCTAAGGGTTTAAACCCAAATTAAAAAAATTATAAGCTTCATTTTAATTCTAATAATAATAATAATAATAAAACTACTAACAATTTAATTTTTATAAAAAAATCTATTTATCACAAATGTTTTTTAAGCAGAAAAAACTATCTAATATTAGTCAAAATATTTTTTAATTAATTTATTCAAGTAGAAAAAAAATTCTTTCTCTCTGACATCCCACTCAGCCATTAATGTATTCTCCCTATTTCTAAATGAATTCGGCCATTCGAACTTCTTTTTCTTTAATATCCTACTAATACCGTGATGTCTCACATAGCAAATAAAATCTCACTTTTTCACATATTTTGTACCCTTGTTTGACAACTTCGACTACACTTAATTTAAGTTGACTAAAATTTAGTAAAGTAAAGAACCATTGCTAAAAATTTCAAGCTGAATAGTATGTTAAAATTTTTTAAAATTAGTTAGTAGTTCGGGATGGTAAAGTTGAAAACAATTTCAAATGCAGCAGAACATTTTAAAACACTAAGAAATGAAAACTTTTCCTGAAAGGCGAAATCTTAGAAACAGTCGATTCTTACCGTTTTCTCGGTAAAGAAATTAATAACAAGCTCGACTGGAGTCAACAGTGGGAAAGAATCATTAAAAACATAGATTATGCTTTGTTTCTCATCTAACAAATGAAGCTACTTGATTTCAAATCTAAAATTCTTCGAATCTAAGGTATAATTATTAGCCACATTTATTATAACAGTCCCGTTTTGATAATCGCCTCCTCTGAAATTAAAACCCCCATTAAAATCGTCCAGAACAGAATGCTGAAAACCATTGGTATTAGAGATAAGAAATTATTTAACATCCAAGATGCAAACGAGCGTATCGAATCAATGCTTCTAAAAAAAGTTTGTAAATTGCTTGATATTTATAACTCTTTATCACAGAAGTATAAAATGTCGACTGCTCTAATTCTTTATTTGGGTTTAAGAAAAAAAAAAGCAAGAATAAAAATATAAAACGATAGCATAACACAAAAATGTATACAAACTCTAAGAGATAACCTTGAAAAAAAAGAACTCTACAGAAGATAAAATACACAAACGAATAGAAGAACCGAAAAACAAAAAATGACCGATTTGCAACAAGATGTTCAAGTCAAAAATAGAAATCATAACACACATGAGGAGATATAAAACAGCACTAAATAGCATTAAAATAGACTCTACTTAAAATCTTATTTTTTTTCTTATTCTTAATTCTTAAAAAATAAATATACATATATAGTAATTCACAGACATAGTACTGTAATAATTGGTGTATGCCACTAACTGTGCCATTTATATTTATTCAATAAACTTAATTAAACTAAATATATCTTCTTTTCTGTTCCTGAAAAATCGAAAATTATAACAACTGTGAATAATGCTTATTAAATCTTAATATTTATTTTTTTGATGATAAAAAATTTCTATAAAATTTAAATTTCAAAATGTTTGCTCTATTTTAGAAAAAATTGTTCCCAATTTCACAGCTTCTTATATTTCAAGTGTAGTTATATTAATCTAAAATATTTTTTAAAAATTAAGTTAAATAAAGTAGCGCTAAACTTCTATTTTATTGAACTTAATTTCTTAATTATTGAACTTTCCATTAATATAAAGCTTTTTTTGTTTGGAAGAAAATTAAACTCTTTTAATTACTTGTTAATTTTTCAGTTAATTCTATGACTGTCTTGGCTACATTTTTGTCTTTTCCGAAACTAATCGGATCCTTGTGAATAAATAAATCTTGATTTGAATCGAAACCAATTGATCCTAGCTGATTTAGCTCAATAATTGAAGTTATGTTATCTTTTTCTAAATAAAAGATATTAATAAATAAGATATTAAAAATACGTTAAATTTGTTGAATATTAATACTTAAAACAAATGATTCCTCGTTATCTATTCCATAATCAAGCACAATCTCAGGAAATTTATCTTTTTGCAAATCGTTGGCAAATCTGGTCGAGCCTCCATAATCAAAAGCCTCATTGTCAAAAAGTACAACCAAAATATTACTGGAGTTCACTTGACTTCGATGCTTTCCAAGTAGTTCTATAATACCAAATAGACCGATTAGAGCACTAATTGGCTGATTGGCACCTGGTGTGTAATATTCATACATAGTAAATGCGTCCAATCGAGCAGATAAGATCACAATTGGCAAGCTATTTGAAGGTTTCTGGCTCATAAAAGTAAAATAGTTTGAACCACCCAAAGGATCACAAAAAGAAGAACTTTCCAAAGTGTGCATTATGCTTGATCTTCGAGTGCAAACAGTGCTGCTAACTGATCCACTCATTTGAAGACCCAATTGCATTCCGCATAAAGATTCACTAGATTTAATGCTAAATGAATCTGAATTATATTTTTCAAATATGTGTTGGTTAAATTTATCATAGCACTCTTCAATCACTTGGATTGTTTCATTCAAGTCATAGATTATATAAAATGGAATATTGAAATTTTGAAACATGTAATTAGTGCCAGATGGATTCCAATTGCTAGCCCCATATGTTTTATTAGTTTTGTAGAGACTAAAATGTGAATTTGGACTTTTAGTATCATCAGAAAAACTAAAGTCTGATTGGGAAAAATTTGACAAAAATTCAGAGTTTGAAATCAACACAATACCTTGAATTCTTGAAATTTCATCATCGTTTTGATGTAGATCAACCACTCGAGAAAAATAATTCGGAAGTGTCACCACCACTAGATTAGGGATGTCTAATTTGTTTAAATTTTTCAGACGCTCAAATTCATTGTTGCTTCGAACTGTGTATACAATGCCCTCGTACGAAGAGTAGTCAAGTTTGCCGCAGCCTATTTGATGTGTTGAGTTGAAGCGACGAATGCAAGGAATTGTGTTCACAAGATTAATGTAGGCCCTTTCTTTGTTCAAGTCTGAAATTACTGTGCCAAGGACAGAAAAAAACAAAATTAATTTGTTCATATTTTGAATGACTTAATTTTTTGGACTCGGATTATTTTAATTTAATCATTATTTTTTTATGTTATATTTTTTTTGATGATAAGAAATTTTCCTAGATAATTTTTATGAATTAAAAGCGAAATAATTTTAACTTTATGTCAGATCGAATTTGTCAAATTTTTTTAAATCAAAAAAATAAGATTAATTTTACACTCATTTGACGTCAATTGATCAATTGACATATATATTTTTAAATATTTTGTCTTTACTTTTTTTTCATAAGAAAAAATATTTTATATAAAAAAAGATGCAACAATCTATATTGCAATAAATTTAAAGGTTTAATAAATCAATCTAAAATAGATATTTAGAGATATTTTAATTTAACAAAATTTTTCTTTCAGATCAGATCCTACAGTTCTTCAACTATTATTTATACAAATAAGACACGATATGGACGACACTTATTTGCAAGGATTAAGAGGATGCTTAATGAAAATTGTATTGGCTTTTTTGTATAGTTTCTAGGTTAAATGAATAGAGAATTTTACTTTTTGAAAGGTTAAAATATAAATTTAAAATTGTTTCAAGAGTTTTTGTCCAAACCGTCTTCTTATTAGTTTCACAGATAGTTAGCATAAAGAAGATTGAATTTTATTGTAGATCGAATGCCAACTTTAAAGTAGATCTAAAGAAGCTATGTTCAAATCCAATTCTCTATTTTATTTAAGAAACCTAAGAAAGTATATGCACTTTGAGAAGGAAATTGATGCATCCATTTTAATGCATAGGAATTATGGATTATATTCATATAGGATATAGCATTAATCAAGGTTTTTAAGAAACTTTTTCTTGAGGCTTATTTGCTTTGAATGATAATAAAATTAAGTTTGTTAGTATCTCTTTTTAGATTTTAAGACTAATAAATATTTTAAGCAGCTAAACCATTCATACCATTTTTTTTCTCAATATTCATTTAATCATTTGATTCAATTTAAAAAAAATATATAAAAAGTAATTAAAAGACATAGTTCTGAAAACAACGATGTATGTCATCAATTATGGCCTTTATATTTATTCAATAAACTATTTTTTCCTAATTTTTTGTTTAGATGTTATTTTCCGAGAATTAGTTTTTGTGTTAAATTTGAAAAATTACAATTTGACAAACTACATCAGATTTAATTAATTTTATACAATAAAAAAAAATTTAGTTAGAAAAGAAATTGATTAAGGATTAGTATCGATGATGAAATCAGATTTTTCAAAAGAATAAAAATATTTTCTAAGTACCAAGTATTGTGAAAAATAAAAGAAAAAAAAAAGAAGCATAATAATCAATTTATTGTGTAACAGTAACATTCAAAAGATCAACCAATTCAATAATGTGGGGAGAAACAAAAAAAAAGTAAGGTAAATTAGCAGCATTTTTCATTTAAAATTTTAAATTAGATAATTTTTACATTTAGAAAAAAATTATGAGTTTATTTTTTATTAATTAGTTATTTAAATTTAATATTTTTTGAAAGAGTTTCAGTTAAAGTTGTTTTAGGAGTTATGTTTAATATATTTTATTATAGCTAAAGCAGATTTAATGAGTAATACATCAGACCAAATAAACAACTTAAAATGTTATTCTAAATTTATTCATGTTTTTAGTTTGTAAAATAGACGCCAAAAATCAGAGTAAGAAAGAATCTTGGAATAAAATAGCGTTTTTAAATAAATTCTTTAGATACGACACATTAAGTGTCTTTCATCTATCAAGATTTAAAATTTTCAAATTTTTTGCTTAATATAGAAATTGCTCAAAAATAAAAATAAACCTAGAAAAAATCAAGTTTTCAAAAATAAATTAAAAAAAAAAGTTTTCTAGCATAAACAGTCATTTTTTATAAAACAGTTTAATATTTTAATGCTTAATCCTTTACAAAAACTGATGAATTGCTTTTTTTTAACCAACATCGAAACATAAAATGATTTAAAATACTCTGGAATAAATTTATGCTAAAATCTTGAATTTTTTAAAAATCATATTTAAAATATTGCAGCATAATTTGCAATTTAAAAAAAAAATCATAAAATCAGAACACAATTTTTTTATTAATGTACTCCCTGCAAATATCACACCCATATTCCTTGGAATTCTATTTAAATCAAAAGTTTAGTTATTTTTTTCTTATTTAGCTGCAACAATTGAAAATTTTTAAAATGCAAAACGGTTATAATACAGAAAAAGGTCCCAAACCAGACAAAGGTGCATTTTTATCTTTTGATCATTTGACTTTTACGGTAGGCAATGCCAAACAAACTGCAGGTTGGTACTGCACTCGTTTCGGCTTCAAACATTTTTTGTACCAGGGTTTGGAAACCGGTGAACGAAATGTAGTAAAGCATGTTGTTAAAAAGAATGACATTATTTTTGTTTTTCAATCTGCTTTGAATCCTGATAACAACGAATTGGGCGATATGCTCACTAAGCATGGTGATCATGTTAAAGACATCGCTTTCTCTGTTGTAGACTTGCAAAGCATTATTGCTAAAGCTAAAGAAAATGGAGCATCTGTTGTCAAAGACATTTGGGAGGAAAAAGACGAAAACGGATCCGTAAGAATGGCCACAGTTAAAACAGTAAAATATTCAATCCTAGATTAATTTTTTATTTAACTTTTTTATTTTAGTACGGTGATGTGACACATACTCTTATTGAAAGAGGAAATTACAAAGGAGAATTTTTGCCAGGCTTTAAACCGCACTTTTTCATTGATCCTTTGGATTCATTGCTGTAAATTTGAATTTTTTTAAATGCATAAATAAATAGATTAACTTATCAAGTCCAGACACTGGATTGTTATTTATCGATCATATTGTTGGCAACCAGCCTGATGATGCTATGCTTCCGGCCACTCAATGGTACGAGAAAGTGCTTCAATTCCATAGATTCTGGTCTGTCGATGATAGCATTATTCACACAGAATTTTCTTCATTAAGATCAATTGTTGTAACCAACTATGAAGAAACTATAAAAATGCCAATCAACGAGCCTGCTCCCGGAAAACGAAAATCTCAAATCCAAGTAACATCAAAGCTTATGACTATTTTATCAGATGAAAGTTAATTTTTTTCTAGGAATATGTTGATTATAATGGCGGTGCTGGTGTTCAACACATAGCCCTCAGATCAAACGATATCATAAAATCAATTCAAGACCTTAGAGCACGTGGTCTAGAATTTTTGAAGGCTCCCTCTACTTATTATGATCATTTAAGAGAAAAACTAAAAGGTTCTAAAGTAAAAATTTTGGAAGATTTGAACATGGTAATTTTCTGATAAAATTTTTGATTATAAATAATATCTTTTTTTAAAAAGCTTCAAAAACACAACATCTTGGTTGATTTTGACGATAATGGTTATTTATTGCAAATTTTCAGTCGTCCTGTGCAAGATAGACCAACTTTATTCATAGAGATTATTCAACGAAACAATCACAATGTAATTTTGGGAAAAATATCCCTTGAATTTTTAAAAAATAATTTATTTAAAGGGATTTGGTGCTGGTAATTTTAAAACTCTTTTTGAGTCAATAGAAACAGAACAGGCCGAAAGAGGAAATCTTTAGTTTTAAGTTTATTTTCTAATATTAAAATAAAATTTTAGTTAATAAAAAAATTAAGATAATGATTTTTTTTTTGTAAAATTTAATTTAGTTTAAAAAATTTATTTTATTAACAATTAAATGTATGAATATTTTATTAATTAGATGATTTATAAATGAAATTATTGAGCCTTTTAAAAGACAGATATATTAATGATATTAATAAATCTAAAAATTTAGGCCTAGAACACCCGGTATTCCCAGGCGGTCACCCATCCAAGTACTAACCGGGCTCGACGTTGCTTAACTTCGGTGATCGGACGAGAACCGGTGC
>PJRA01000519.1:47372-82596 GCA_016987375.1 Brachionus koreanus
AATATGAAAAAAACACACACAATCATACAGAATGAGTACAAAAATGCCTATTTAAAAAAAAAACCTGCTTGGATAAGCAATTTAGAGAAAGCAAGTATCAAAAAGGTCAGAAAAGACATTAATAACACAGAAAATATGACTAACATGAATATTAATTCTCCTATGAGGGCTGACTTCACAAGTGTTGTCAGACAGATTTATCTTTTTTTATGTAGAAAAATCAACGCAAATTAGAGTCTTCAATCAGCAATACAAAAACATCACAGATCTTCAAAAATTTCTCAGCATTAATTTTCTTAATTTTCTTGCTGATTTTATTTGTGTTTTTTGTAGTATGGTTGATTTTGGTAAAAAACATTACCGTGTTTTTAGTTGTATCTTGTATTTACTTAAGCGATATGTCAAATTGC
This sequence comes from Brachionus koreanus, assembly GCA_016987375.1. Taxonomy (NCBI): domain Eukaryota; kingdom Metazoa; phylum Rotifera; class Eurotatoria; order Ploima; family Brachionidae; genus Brachionus; species Brachionus koreanus. The sequence continues at coordinate 47,783 of PJRA01000519.1, forward strand.
CTTACAACAAATGCAAAAAAATCCTAAAACAGCTTGATTTGAACACGGCTTATTCATGACATCAATGGGCATTGAAGACGATTGAACAAGATGACCCATTAGCAGTTTTTGAAGATCAACCTGGTGTTCAAGACTACAATTGCTTTTTGAGAATTTTTCTAAGTTTGAAATCGAAGGCGTTTCTTATGTCAGCAGGTGAAAGATCGAATTGCTCGTTTACAGTATTGGAATTTACTCAACTTATTGATGCTCGTTTTCGAGAACTATACGTTCAATCGATTGACCCAAACAGTGATACAACTAAATTCGTAAGGTTAGTTTTTGTATTAATTAATTATTTTAAAAAAAATTGATTGATCGTTTTTAGTTTAAGTTCGCAGTCAAGTTGTCGAGCTGATATAATAAAATGGGGTTCAAAATAGGACTCTAATAAAGGCAGGCCTTATTTTCTTGGACATGAAAGAGAGGATGTGGTCAAAAAGAGAAAATAATTTGTAATGTACATGCATGACCATCAAGATTTCTACTATTATCCAATCGTGCCAGTAGAAGGTTTACTTGCTTAAAATATACCCATGAGAAACAAAACAATTCTTTTCAGTCATGATGAATCTACATTTCAAAATACGAGCAGCTCGCTGATTTGTTGGCGATTTAACACTTTTTACAGCAAGGGATGACAATGACACAATTTTGAAACAGTTCCGACGTTTTTTTTTCTTTTGAAAACAAAAACTGCTTTTACTGATCATAAATTTGAGGTTCTTGTTGACAATGCGGCTAAACACGCAACCAAAATTTATGACATAACTAAATTATCGAAATCTCATGGGACAAAATGCATATATGAGGCGATCGAATGGGAGGAAAATGGTGAAGGTTTCATTTTATTTCATGTTTAAAAAAAAATTTGTCATGTTTTAATTTTTTTATTATTTAAAAGAGTTAGCGATAATAATGGCGGGTCCAAATGTCTTTTAGCAATTTCTAAAGAAATGTGTGTTGTCGAACAAAGTAAAATCAAATGAAATATTGTTGGAAAATTTAAGATCTCGAATGCTAAATCACCCATCCTTTACAGAGAATACTCGATTAGAATAGCTTGCTTCAGTATTTGATGTCAAAACTATATTTTTGCCCATATCATTTCGAGCTTAGCCCTATTGAAAGTATTTGGCGCCACAAAAAAAATTATGCAATAAAATTTAATGATCAGAAATTTAACAGTTTTTTTACTTTTCTTGAAGACTCGATAACTTATTATCTAAAAGGAAAATTTAAAGATATGGTCAACCTTTTGGAAGGCCTTGAACATGTATTTCAAGGCAATAATTGATAAAGAAATATTCAAGCATAACTCACAAAAACTGCAATAGCCTAAATGGCTAAGCGCATTTTTGCGCTGGTATAAAGCACTATATCGCAGTAACTACTACTACTACTATAGCCTAATGTGTGCTTTTTTATTTATTTTAACAGGTTAAAGCAATGACTAATGGTTCCAATGGCTAAAAATATCTTTTCAAATATTATTAGATTCATAAAAAACACAAAAAAAACTAAGGTTTTCGATGGTCAACTATCATATTGAGGCGCCTTTATGAACAAAAAATTTAATGGCATGTAATTATAGATATTAGCGTTTCTTTTGCTAGATGATTTGTTTATATTCGATCTTGGTTTTGGTGTCTCATTAGAATTTTTACAAAATAAAAATAATTAGCTAAAAATGCCTAGATATTTAAGAGAAAAAGCTCAACATTTAACCAGTGAAGCTAACAGCCGAAGAGTATTTTGTGCAAGTTTCATGTAACTAATAGGTAAATCTTAGTTAGAACAATAATTAATTAAAATTAGTCATTATTTTAAAAAAATCGCTTTTGAATATGCATGTTTTAAAATAGCTTATATTCGCGGAACTTAGTTACTATGGTTTCAATTCAACAAAAATTTTTAATATATTTTTTTATAGCGTTAATGTTTAAGATTAACAAATTATAACTTCATTTTCAAATCAAAAAATATTTTTCAATCTAAAATATTTAAAATAAAATTTACTTAGTGATAAATTTTTTTTAAAGCAAAACATAAAATCAAAATAATTCATAAAACATTAATTTATACGAAAAATTCTTTCGAAAGATATGAGGACTTAAATTTATTTTAAATTAGTCAAATAACTCGTGTACGATAAAATTAAAGTAAAGAAGGTATATCTTTTTTTTTTAATAATTTAAAGAGAAAATTACAAATAATATTTAAATTGATCGAAGAAGTTGGTGTAGCAAAACTTAATCGCTCATTGATCTTAAAAAAATTTTAGAATTTCATTGAAAATATGAATATGTAAAGCATTGAGTAAGACATTCAAAATTTAGGATTACGAGCGTGCTAAAATTTGTAAAAATTTATTAAATTGGTAAATTTTAGTGAGTGTTCAAAAAGCTTAATTTTAATTTTTTCCAAAAATAATTTAAAAAACTGCTCTAAACAATAAAACAGATGATATTGCAAAGCATTCAAAAAAAGATCTTAAAGTTAATAAATTCAAAATTGATCGCTTCTCAAATTAATTAGCTTCAATAATTTTTTTTAACTTAAAATATATTCGTCTTAATTTATTAATGTTAATTTTCTTTAAAAAATTAGCATTTATATATTGAAAATTTTTTTCTTATTTTAAGTTTTTTATTAAAATGAAATCAAAAATGCTCGAGTTATTTTTTTTTGAGTAAGCTAAAGATTAAAAATTTTATTTTCTTGGTTCCTTAACAAATAATAAATTTTTTTCATTTTATTCTTTATTTTAGTTTTTAAAAAAATTTTAATACATGAATTTTTGTTTTTAATTTTTTTTTAGCTGCAAAGATTAAAAGTATTTCATTATTAAGAGTTAGAAAAAGTTTTAAAAAATTTCTTTCAGTACTTGAATTTAAATCTTTAACAAATATTAACAATTAATTAAATTCAAAACAGAAGTTTTTTTATTTTTATCAAAACTCACCATTTTTCTCAAATCTTTAAAAAGGAATTTTTAATGCTTTATAGCTCAAAAAATTTAACATATTTTAATGCACTTCATTTTTGAATGCCAAGTCTACACTTTTCAGAAAATAAGAGACAATTTTAGCTTGAAAAGCATCATATATTTTTTAATTTTTCAATTTAAAATTATTTCATACAAGTTTTAGTAGAAACGTTTAATAAAATTTGAAATAGTAGGCATTCAATATAAAAATTATGTTTTTTATTTTGTTTCAATAAAACAAAAATTGAATAAAATATTTTAATTTTAGCAAATGTTAATTATAAATTTATTTGGGTCTAAACAAGATAAAATTGATTTGTATTAAACAAACCCTTTTTTTTGGTCAAACATCTATGAACAAAGAATAAAATTTTTTAGATTAGTTTTTTAATGAGTTTAAAACAATCGCTTTTAAATGAAGATTTTGTTATTATAAATGAAGAAATGAGCAGTAAAAATCCAATGTCGAGTTTGAAAAATTTGTTTCCAACAAAATTGAGTTTTGTTGTATTCATTGCCTATATGGCCTTGTTTATAAATCAAGGTAATTCTAGTTTAAAAATTTAAGCAGACTTTATTTTTATTTAAATTAGGTCTATTGGTAACGGCTAGTAAAAACAAAGAAAATAAATTTAACTACAATCCGATTACAGTGGTTCTTTTGACTGAATTTTTAAAGCTCGTTTTTTCGAGTGTAGCCTATTTAAAAAAGTAAAATCTCATAAATTTGAATTTATTCCTCTTTTATTTTTTATTTTTTTAGCAATTCTTTGTTCACAATGTGGAATGAACTATCAAAAAATCAGAAAAGTAATTAAATCTTAATTTTTAAAAATTTTATTAATCTAATTTGAATAAAAAAAAGTTTTTATGAAATATTTTGTTCCAAGTTTTTTGTACTGTTTATACAATAATTTAACTTTTGTGAATTTGAGCTCTTATGATCCGACAACTTATTTTCTTCTTCTTCAATTTCGAGTAGTAGTAACCGGCGTTGTTTTTCAAATTTTGTTTTCTAAACGTCTTAGCCAAATCCAATGGATGTCACTTATTTTGCTTACAGTGGGTTGTATCATAAAGCAAATAAGCTATTCACATGCATCCAATTCTACCAAAGAAATGCAATTAGGAGATTATCTAAATACTAGTTTAATTTTGATTCTTGTTCAAGTGTTCTCCTCTTGTTTTGCTGGCGTTTACAATGAGTATATACTAAAAGAAAAAGATAACAATGTAGACATAATGCTACAAAATGTATTTATGTATGTAGATTCGATAATATGCAATGTGCTTTTGCTATGTGTTTATGTACCTAATGATGGAAGCCGAGGCGGTCTTATTGAAGCATTTACTTATCAATCTCTAAGTGAAGTATTTCATCTTAAAGTTGTTCTAATTATGATCAACAATGCAGCAATCGGAATTGTGACAAGTTTTTTTCTAAAAAATTTGAATTCAATTTTAAAAACTTTTGCCAGTGCACTGGAGCTAATGTTTACAGGTGTTCTTTCCTGGATAATATTCGACATTCCGCTTGATTTATCGACTGTGGTGGCCATTGGAATTGTATCCCTAGCTACTTGGTTATATTCCAAAAACCCAGTACAAAATCCACCTCAAAATAATTCAAGTTATGCAGTGTATTCTTCGAATGATAAGTTAAAAAGCAATTTACAAAACAATGTTTAGTAGATATATTATTGCATAATTTCTGATATTTAACTTAACCTATGTCAGAAATTTAATTTTTATCATGTTGAAATTTTAATATTTAATTAGTTTTAAATAAAACCTTGTTAAATAAAATTTAAGATATTTTTATTTTTTTAAAATCACACAGTATAAAATAAAAAAATATATTAATGCTAATCTTAAATACTTGTTTAGTATTTTAAATTAAAATTGTTTATAAAAACTCAAAATTTTACCAATTTCAAAATAATGAAAAATAAAAAGAATGATTTAAAATTATCCAAAAAATTAATTTTTAATTTCCATTGACATTATTGACTTAATGGTTTTAACCCAATTTAAAAAAATTTTTATATTTTAATGAAATGTGTCAATAAAAACAAAGTATATCTAACCAAAGATCTAAAAAATTACCAAAACACATTCGATATTTGAGCTATTGACAATATACAAATACTCTATAATAGAAAGGATATACTTTTTACAATTTATTTTTAGCTTTAGATTAGAAAGTAGATACTTTTTGAGTTTTTAAGTACAAAAAGTATGTCTTTAAGTAAATTAAAAAGTATTTCTGACCTGAACCTTAAAAAATTATCCTAGTTTTTTTTCCATCATTGTCAATAGATGTGATATTTTAAAACCTGAAAGTCAGGCGTACCAAAAATTGAAAAGCACACATATATACAAAATTACACTGCACCAAAAAAAATTATTCGAAATTTATTTAAAAATTTATTTTTTCCTTACAGAAATTTTTTTCATTTTAATGAATTTACAAACAAGAAACTTAAAATTTTTAAAATTTTACGTCCAATATTATTTTTCTTTAAATTTTACTTTGCTGTATTTTTAAATCAAGTGCTCCTAAATTTCAGGTCTATTTTAAAGGATGTTTTGTACGCCTACACCAAATAGAAAAAAAAAGAAAATGGTAAATATGCAGGATATAGGTTTACAACACTCATAGATCTTACATATTCATCAAAAATTTTCGTGTAGAAATTTCTAAAAAAAATTTAACCAGTTATTTTCATCATTAGTTATCTATTTATTTATTTGTTTTCCTATGCTCCTTCAGATTAAAAAATAAAATTCATAATCAAAATATAAAATAATAAACAAATTTATTAAGTATAATTTAGAAACAGAAAAGGATATAAAAATATTAAAAAAATACATAGAATGAGATAAAGAGTAACAGGATCCATTTGTTTAAATATCTGATGGCTTAGGAAAAAAGGAGAAAATAGTTAGGTAGCAATTACGCAATGGCCTCGGGTATTCGATATATATTGATTCGAAACCATCTTTGTATTCCTTCATCAGTCTCAAAACTAATGGAATGGAATGGTTCAGTCCTGTCCCAATATATCTCTCACTCAACTCAAAAAATCGATTTGAGACTGTTAGTAATTTTAAGTTATTAAAAGTTTCGTGATGCATGATATTGGAGGGAATATCATATTTTATTCTGAGTATATATCTTACTGCAGTATTCTGAAATGCTTGAAATTTGATATTTTTTTCTGAAATCAGACTTCAAGTAAATTCAGTGACTTAAACATTTAGACTTAGACTTAAAATTGTGACTTTTAAACAAGTATGAGTAATTTAGGTGAATATGTAAAAGAATTAACTTTTTGGTCTCTGAAAATTTTCTTTTTTTTAAAAATAAGAATATTTTGCAAAAATTTTTTATTCCACTTGGAAGATGCGATTTTTCCATTTGTTATTTTCATTTATAAGTAAACAAATAATTTTAAAAAAGTAATCATTAATTTCCCATCAGAATGGCTTGCATTAAATTCATCGAATGACAAGAAAAAAAGCAGGGCTGTCCTAAAGTTTCTTTAAAAAAAAGGTCACAAAGTATATACCTTCTGTATTTTTTATGTTTTTCTAATCAAAAAGAATGTTCTTTTTGTACTTTTTAAGGTTTTAAGGAAGTAATCAATCATTGTCAGAATTTTAATGGGAAATATAATAATCTTATCCAATTCGTTTTGACAAGAAAGACATTAAAGATACAGGAAGTTTATCTTTTGTTAACTGAGATTTAAAACAAATTTTCAAAAAGTTGAAAAGGTTTTTTTTAAGTGTCTTTTTAATAATAAAAACCTAAAAGGTATAGGAATTAATTCTAAGATTTAGAATAAAATTTAAAAATTTTTTGACTGCCAAAATCACAAAAAATACAATAATTACATATTTTCTGGGCCAAATAAGAAAATTTTATAACCAAAAAAAAGATCCTTCCTATTATGAAGTATATTTTAGCTTTTATTGTCAATCAACTTTTTAAGGTCTAGACAGACCATTTTTAATCATGTAAATTCTTACAAAAATTACACTCAATCTGATGATGATTGAACCCATAAAATATTTATTTTTCAATAAAATAAAAAAATATTGAAAAAAGAAAAAAATTTCACTTTTTTTTGTTCAAAATATATCTTTTTCTGCTCAACATAAGTTCCATAAATCAGCATAATTTAAGAAGAAAACTATTTTTCGGCATGCATGCGTGCACACCCAAAATTTCTCTTGGTCTCTCTTAAAATATTAAGCTTGTTTACTTTCGAATTAATTAAATAATGTTGAAAGAACGGTGAAAAAAAATTGGCATTTTAATAAAAATAATTGCCAAAATTGTCTATAAAAAAAACAATTTTTTAGGAAAGCCATTAGCAATACATTAAAATATCATAAACATTAATGTTCTTATTTAAATCTGTTTTTTTTTTATGAAAAAGATAATCAAATTGTTTAAGTAAAGATTAAAGATAAGAACAACTTATTGTTTTTCTTAGCATATGCTTTGAACCAATTCGGTTTCAAAGTGCTTCTCTAATTTTTTCGAGTGAATGGATTTTCCAGATTAAAATTTGTTTGTATATTAAAAAAAGATTTTATTAGTTTTTATCTTTTTAATTTTTTTAAAAACACGTTTTATTGAATAAGAACTATTAGTGGTAATTAGAGAAATTAATCTAATTTTACAATAATTATAAAAATGTGTGAAATAAAAAATAGCTGATTTATCTTAAAATTTTACAAATTATTAAGTATTTTTGAAATTAAATAAAGAAAAGGCTTTAATACAAAGTGATAAAATGTTAAAAAATGTTAAGCAAGTAGTAAATATGTTACCTGCTAATTAAAAAAAAACTAACTAAAAGGTGACTCTTTATTTAAAATTATTTAAAAATTTAAGCTCAAACTTTCAAGAGGTTTTAAAAAGCGTATAACATTTTTTTCCATTACATAATAATTAATTTGAACGCTTTTTTTCATCTTTTTCAAATGCACTCAAATGCAAACCTTAAAAAAAAAGTTTTTTGATTGATATTTTCCATTTGATAATTTGAAAAAAATTTAAAAATCTTTTAGAATTTTTTTTTCTAACTTGGGTGATTTATTTATAACAAATAAATGTAAAAATATGATGAATGCCTTATTAGATAAGTTTGTTTTTTGTGTGTTTCAAGCAAATATTTGTATGAACCGGAGCAAATGTTGTTAGTATAAATCATTTAGCTTAAGCTTATATAGACAATGTTCTTAACCAAACTCGGTACCGATCAAAAAGAATAAATTACCATAATTATTTTTTTTATCATATTCATCTTTTATTCCAGACAAAAACTCCACTTAAACATTGTATATTCTATCCTCAAATGGTTAAACTTGCTCGTCATAATACTTACTTAAGATAAAATCTGTAATCTTATACCGAGGACTTCTAAAAAGCTTTTAGATAAGTATAGTTTATTTTATTTTATGCTTGGGTGGGAGTAATACGGTTCATTCAAAGTAAATAATTTAGCTTTTGGCAAAAATATTTGAACAAGTCTTAGAAATTTTACGCCAAGAAATATCAAGGTTTCTACTAGATTGAATTCTAAGTAATTGCATAATAGAGACAAAACAATGCATGCTAGTGATAAAATCAAATTTAATAATATCTCATATATTTTTTATTTTTAATCAAAATAAAATAGGCTAGGATTAGTATTAGGCGATTAAACTGGTCAATTGACCTATTTAATTCTAATTAATTTGAAATTTTTTTTTTTTGCTTGAAAAAAAATTATTCAATTGTGTCTTAAACAGTTAGTTACTTTTTCAATTTTTAAATTCTGTATTAGATATGGCTTTAAAATAATTAGAAGCAAAAAAAAAGTAAAATTTAATTTCAGGCATTTATATTTAGCCAAAACTTAAGCGATAATTAATTAAATATCTAATTTTAATCTAATGAAAAACATTATAAAGAGTGCTCATTTTTTTGAAAATATTTTGAATCTATAAAAAAAATTATTGTACCCTATTTTAATGTTCGTTTTAACTTCAAAGACAACAAAATTACTTAGCAGTGTAAACTTGACTCAATTGGTTGCTTTGCTTTATCTAAAAGTGAATTGACTTAATATTAAGATGATGATCTAAAAATAAATTAAGCTTGTTTTGAGATTTAGAAAAGCTGATTTTTTTTGTTCAAAGTTATTTGAAGGATTTACAATGTTTGGATTTAGATTCTTCATAATTTTATGTTTAATCAAGCTTAGATTTTTTCATATTATTCAAATTATACCAAATTTAAAGAATTAAATTCTAATAAAACATAGATAAAGATTTTTAAAGTTATCAAAAGACTATTTTAATACATTATATATTTTTTTGATTTTGCTATAGTTTGAACCCAAGTAATGCTTTAATTAATTTATTTTATTTTTATTTTATATCTGTAAGATAGTGATTTTTTAATTTAAAATAAGAAAAATCTTAAAACAAAACTTGCTTTAATGTTAAATTTTATAATCATCAGTTTGGAATAATTAAAAAAAGAACTTAAAATAAAATAAAAATCTATTAAAATTCGATTAATCTCTGCTAAAATTTATTTTTATAAGATTTTAATTTAATCTTATTTTTTAATTTTACTAGCAAGTTTTTTCTATTGTGAGTTAGAATTTCTGATCAAAAAAATAAATTAGGAGAAAAATTCAAGTAAAATTTTAAGAATTTTTTTTGTTTTTATTAATTTACTGATAATTTTTATTTTTGTAATTATTTTAGAACTAATAATTTTTTATAGCTTTTTCTCAATTAAATATCAAATTTTATTTGAAAGTAATAAACAGCAGTTATAAAATTTTATTTACTTTCATTAAGAGCTTCAAAATGATGACATCAATGATCCAACTGTTTTTTTTTTCAATTAAATAGCTTAATTATTTCAAGAAATAAGTGTTCAAAAATGTTTGTAACTATTTAATAAAGAGCTTTTCGAATTTTTCAAAATCAGTACACAAGATAATATTGCATTCTATTTTAATCTACATGGGTTTTTTTTATTTGTGATTAATTATTTGATATTTAAGACAAGTATTTAGTTCAAAAATTTTTAGTTGCCAATTGAGCATACCTTTATTTCAAAGAGTGAATATTTTTTTCTATTAAATTAAAAATTAAAACCTAATTTTTTAAGAAATCTTATATTTTGGTTAGTAAATATTCACTCTTGTTCTAAAACAAATAAAATAATTTCTAAAAACCCAAAAAATTAAATATTCTACAAGGTCTTATCACAACAAAAGTATAAAAAAATAATAATCATTAATTTTTATCGACTTATTTTCCCAATAAGTAAATCTTCAATAATTTAAAATCTAGAATACAAATCTGTCTATGGTTGAGTTTATTTTTATGATTGCCTTTTAATCAAAGAACGTATTTTCTGAAAGAATTTGTTGTTATAATTTTATTGAGTTAATTTTCAAACTGATTTAACTAGAAAATAGATAGATTTTTTGTTTTTTAAAAGCTTTTATGCTAATTGGCAGTATATTAAATGAATTCTAGGAATTAATTGCAATTCAGATTATTAATAGTATGCTTTAATTTTATTCATGGTAATAAAAGCACTTTTAAAAATACTGCGACCCTTTCAGGTAATGGCAGTAAATGAGACTTTTTTGAGCCATTTGTCTATGTTAATTTTGAAGTTTTTAATTGATTTCAAATTGACGGTGTATTGAGATAGACTATTCCAAACATTAATCATATTTTTTAAGAAATTATATCATTGCATTCATTAAAACTGATGATAATGTAATATATTTGTATGTAAATGTAAGTACCAAAAAGTAAATATTTTTGTATGCTCTTTTTGTATTAAATTTCAAAATGCCATTTATGGGTGTTTTTTTCGAAAGCTAATTCTTTTAGGAAAAATTTCATCTAAAAAATAAAAGTTATCAGTTTTAAATCAAATATTACCAAAATTGAACAAAAAAATTATTAATAAAGTATTTTGGATTTTGTTGTAAAACTTCTTTTTGTTTAATTCATTTTAAATTTTAAAATTTTAGATTAATAGCTATCTTTAAATTTAGTTTTTTAGCTATAAGCTGTTCTAATCTCAAAATATTTAGCTAGAAACACGAATATACAAAAGATAATCTTCTTTATTCTTAATTTTCTCAGAAAAAAACAATTTTTCTATTAAGTGTATAACTGGTTAAAAAATAGAGTCGAAAATTTTCCTTTTTTCCAAATAAAGAAAATTAGCGTAAAGTATCTCTTTTTTTCTTAATTAAGAAAATTTTGTTCTATTTAAAAGTCTTAACCACCTATTATTCATTTGTCTTAGATTTTTAAAATATGGTTTAAAATTTTCATTTGCTATTTATTTATCTGTCATTCTCTTTATTTTACTATATTGATATTTTCGGCAATTGTAAGACTTGTGATCATAGATATTTTAAAATTTTGTTCAAAAAGGCAACTAAAAAAAGATAATTTTTTTTCTAGGAAGAACTTATTTTATGACTAAAATAAGTCAATTTTAAAAAAAAGCTAATTTATTTGCGAATGAATCAAAAGTGTGTAATAGTGTGCATTAGATTTTGAATAAAAAATTTTGTATATTTTGGAGCCATAAATTTGTGAAAATTTATAAGAATTTGCATAAATTTTTTACTGAAGATTCGAAAAAATAAATTTTTTTATGACACTTTAAATCTCTTGAGACTAAAGAATGGATATTCCCATTATTTTGTTTAAATAATAACTTCTTATCCACTTAAACGAATTTAATAACTTGGTACTTATAGCAAATAAAGCCTCAAAAAGTAATCAAGCAGCTTGATCTATTCAAAAGCTTAAATAAAATATTCAGTCTAACATTGTACTTAGCAGCACTTTTAATAAATTTAAATTTTTGTTGGAACAACTCATGCATTTCGTTTGTTTAGTAGCTAAACTGTTAAATTAAATCAAAATAATGTTAAAAATCAATATTTACTAAAAACTTTATAAAAATTTTTAATATTGTTCGTCTTTTTTTTTTCATTTTTTATTCTAATTTAAAATTTAAATTAAAAAAAAATTATTTAAAACTTAAAAAATAAAAAAAAGATAAAAAAAATTTTGCCTTTAAAATTTTATTTAAATTACTTCGCTAAAGTTTTATTTTTATTAATTTCACAATGTGTGAGGCCCAGATTAATATGCAATCAAGTTTTTGCCTATTAAGAAACTTATTTTTATGATTCAAGGACATGTTTTAAAAAGTCATAGCTCACAAGCAAAGCCATAGCCGTGGAGAAAATAAAGTTTGAAAAAATTTCTTTTATTCTGATATTCAATTCTTTTATCTATCGAATTTTTTTTTGTTAAAAACTTTTCAAATTTCATTTTTGTACACGGCCATCAAAATGGCCAAAATGGTCAAAATTTTGTCGGTTTAGTGGGCTTTACTGACGGTAACCAACACTATTTTCATCATAAAAATTTTAAGACTTGTAAAATAAAGTCATATTTGCAGACTTAGGCTTTAAAAAATATCTTTGGAAGCGTAAATTTTGTACCATGATTTATCGGGCTGCAATTTTCAAAATATTTTATTTCAATTTTTAGGATTTTTTTTTTGTAAAAAATAAAAAAATAGATACCCGAAAAATGCACACCTGGGTGTATTCTAAAAAATAGCATTCTGGTTGAATTCAGTTATATGTCAAAAAATTCGTCTTTTTCTGCTCTTTTAATTGAGTAATTATTTTTGATTTTTTTATATTGATAAAAGATTAAATTTTCAAAAAAAACAAATTTAAAATTAAAACACCCGGAAGTATTTTTAAAAGTAAGCTTGAACACCCACCAAATTATTTTGAATTTGAATTAAGCACAAAAAAATATCAAGGGTCGACCCTATAGTTAAAGTCAAATTAGTTTCATTCTTAAAGAAAAGCCAATAAATAGATCCAAAATCTTTAAGCCTTTTAACGCCCCCAGTTTTATTATTAAATGTTTAAAAAAAAAACATATTTTTGGATAACCTTCTTAATTAAAAGCTAAATTTCGAATTAATTTTAAAGCAAACTTGATTTTTCACAGAAATTAATTTATTTTACAATTTTTGATTAAAATTTTTCAAAATTTAGTACTGTTTTTTTGGTTTATAAAACTTTTTTGATTTAAAATGATTTAATTCATGTGGTGAATTTAAATTATAATACTCGTAAAACAAAACTTTTACAAAAATTGAAATTAAGATCTTATAATTTTTTCTACTAGATTCTTATGGATTATTATCAATTCAAGCAGATAATATAACTAACGTTAATACTAAGTAGATTAAAAAAGCAAGCATTTTTTAACTGATCAAATTTACTAATTTTTTGAAAAATTAAAAAAAATTTCTGTCATTTCATATTTTTAGGTGTGCATTTTTCAGGTATCCAAAAAAATTAAAAAAAACGATAATAATCTTTTTTTCGGTACTTAATTTAAATTGAATAGAAATTTGTTGCTTGAAATATTGACTTTTTTGGGTCTGATTTAAAATGGTATTATTTGTTTTCAAATAAAAATTTCTGGCCTATCCTTAAATTCAGGCATTTTATTCATAAATTGGCCTTTTTCTACTGAACAGGGTTCTTAAAATAATCATATTTGTTTATAAAAATTATGTTGAGCATACGGATTATAAAATCGGTTATTTGAGTTCACACGCGGATGACTAGTTGTCAGCTAAGAGTAATACTAATTCGAATAACAATGAGAAATTTTACACAAATATAGATTTCGAACGTGCTCCGGTCGATTGAGCGAATAAAGCTCCCTCTCCCCCTTTAATCACTACACTCAACTAACCCAGTCTATTCATCATAGGAAAAACTTATCTTGATCATAAACAAAATTATAATTCAAAACTAATCTAAAGACAACATAAATAGACCCAGGTCTATCTTCAATTAGAAATATACATAAAATATATAACAATAAACATAGACTAAATTCAATGCTATAGTCAAGAGAGAAAAAGAAAGAGAGATGGAGAAAAAAAATGAGAACAAATTCATAATTTCTAATCTATATACATACAATAGATTTGATTGAAATCAAACACGATCCATTCTCAATTTCAAATGGTCAGATGGGCACATAACGGAGCTTTATCTCTTCTCTTGCTAGGCATTTTTCTTCCATATCTCTTCATATTACTCACATACGCCATAATCACCTTTTTATTTTTTAGATAAAATGTAAAATTAATTATAATTGCTTCAAAAGAAAAAATATATTAAATATATCAGTCAAATTTAAAAGAAATCTTTTTTTTTGTTATTGCGAAATATGTTAACAAACGATTCGGACAGTATAGAGCGGTTCGTGCTGTCCAACGACGACGTCGAGCCGTCGATCAATAAACTAAGCCCCGAGAGTTTGCTGGACGCGCTTCTAGTCTTATACGACGAGTGTCTGAATTTGGCACCCAGACGAGAAAAACACATAAACAGTTTTCTTGACTTTGTCAAACAATACGTCGACAAAATCAGACAATTGCGGCTTACTCGAAACGACTTCGATATTATTAAGGTGATTGGACGTGGCGCGTTCGGCGAGGTCGCTTTTGTTCGAATGAAAAACACAGACGATATTTATGCCATGAAAATTTTGAACAAATGGGAGATTCTAAAAAGAGCAGAAGTACAAAATTTTTTTTTTACATTTTTTTTTTTTTCAAATCGAATAAAATTGAACTATGCTTTAAATTTGTTGAGAAATTTTTTGATCAGTTATGTTCTAGGAAGTCTAAAACAGTTCTATTTTCTGATTTACTTAAGTATCAAAATTCATAGACTTATTTCATTTGTTTTTACGCGTAAGTCTTTTAAAAATTGTGATCTAATCGGTTTGAATTTTCATCTATTTTGACTAAAATATTTTAATCTTTAGTTTAGTTTATTTGAATAAATATAAATGGCACAATTGATGAAATAAACTGTTTTTTACCGTTCTATGTCTGTGAATTATTTATATATATATATTTTTTTTAAATTAAATTAATTGATTAAATGGATAAGAAAAAAAAAGAGTTTTAAGTCGACTCATTTATGATGGCATTTTGTGCAGTTTTACATTTTCTCATGTGTGTTAGTGTTCATTGCTATTTTTGTCTCGAACATATTGTTAAAAATTGGGTATTTTAATAGTGGTGAAGCTATTTTTTTTTAAAGAAAAAATTTTAAAATATTTTAGGTATATTTGAGTATATATTAGTAGAATTTGATTATTAATTTAATTGTAAAGCAAAATTAATATTACAATTAAATTAAGCTAATCAGCTTAAGTCTTTTAAAAATAATAAATAGGAGAGAAAATATTTTCAAAGGTTAACAGTATTACCTTAAATTCAAAAATTTTTGAATAAAGTCATCATTTTTAAAATGTTATATCATCTAAATTTTATTACTAAATTCTTTTATTAGATATAGAAATCCAGAATTTTATAATTTGATTTTTTTTATCATCATCATACATTAAACTAAGAGCAAAATTGTTTTAGAGATGACTTTAAATTTTATCATTTGCTTATTTTGATAAAACTAAAATTATTTTGGACATTTTTTAAAATAGATAACAAGAGCTAATGAGTAACACAAGTCAAATAAAACTCTTAAATAAACATAAAGTTATTAAAGGATAAAAAAATTAGTAAAATGTTCAGCAAAAAATTAAAAATTGTTTTCTAATTAGCTTTAAATGTAAATTATTTTTTTAATAAAATGGATTATTAAATTGAATATTGCTCAAAAATTGCCGTATACCTTTGCAAAGAATGTCTAACCCAAGACATGCATTTATCTTTGCAAAATCTATATTTGTTGGAATAAATTTTCTTTCAGTAAAGTGATTAAATTATTCAATAAGGAGCCGAATAGGAGAGACAATATTTTCAAAGGTTTACAGTATTACCTTAAATATTTGTTTGTAATGCCGCACTAAAACCTCCTCTTAAAAAAAATAGTTTCGTTTTTATTCAAAATCAATGTTGAAAATTTCGCTATTTGTAAGCTTTCCGAATCAAAGAATTTCATTTTTACTATTTCAAGCTTTAAAAAATTCAATTTTGTGAAGCATTAAAACCAAGTTTTGATGTTTTAGGGCCAAATTGAAAAAAAAAATATTTACGGTATTTAAAAAAGATTATCGAGTTTAATTGAGAGACTAGTTTAATGCTAAACAACCAATGCTAAATGTTTAATGCTAAATGTAAAATAATTGAAAAAAGATTACGGATAATGCAAAAATGCTCAAAATTAGACTTAATATTGGATATTTACTTCAAAAGAAAAAATTAATTAACACTAGAAAGAACGGCAGATTATGAAAAAAATTTCAAACTTTGTTATAAAAGCAAAAAAAAATATTTTTCTGAAAATTTTTTAGAAGTTAAAAAAAAATGCTTGATTTTTAAAATTGTTCAAAAAACTCAACGGACTTTCTAATGATAAAATAAATAGCTAATTGATTCCCAGTTGATATTTTAGCATCCTTATTATTATCTAACTGAAATAGGTTGGTTGAAATTTTAAAATTAAAAAGGTTTTAGTTTCTATAAATAAAATAAAAACTTTATAGTGAAAATGCTTACTAGTATGTTTTTTTTTGAGTCGAAATAGTTTAATTATTTTGTGAGTAGAATACAAAAATAATATTGTGCAGAATGTATCAAACAAATCAATATTTATTTAGTGTTTTAGAAAAATAAATTTTTTTAAATTTAACAATAATTTATCTAGCAAATAACTTAAAAATTAGATACGCTTTTTAAAAAATTGATTCAATTTTCGAAAATTTATTTATTGGTCTTGGGTACCATTAGTGGCGGCCATTTTGATGGTTGTGTACAAGAATAAAATTTAAAAAATTTTTAAATATATAAATTCGATAGATTAAGAAAAAAGTTAAAATTTGGAAAAAAAAAATTTTCTATGAGGCCATCAAAACGGCCAACACCAAGTATTGGCGGTCTTTAGGCCGCCACCGACGGTACCAAACACTATTCAAAATGTAATTAGTGCATAATTAAACAGAAAATTTTTTAACTCTTTCAACTTTTATCTTTTTAAAAAAGCCTTGGATTGAACAGTAACATAAATAAGAAAAAGGTAGTGAATTTAAAAAATTTAATTTTTTTTTAAAAAATCAAAGCTTAGTTTAATATTTATTTTGTTTGAGAATAGAATGTCCATTTCTCTTATCTCTATTGTAAATTAAAAAATAAAATTTTTTCAACATGAAATTTTTTTATTCTTCTAAAAAAAAAAGAATGCATAAACTTTATCATTTTTTAAAGACAGCATGCTACCGAGAGGAAAGAGACGTACTTGTCAAAGGTAATCCATTATGGATAACAAAATTGCACTATGCGTTCCAAGACAACGACAATTTGTATCTTGTGATGGATTATTATTGTGGCGGCGATTTGCTTACATTGTTGTCGAAATTCGACCGATTGCCCGAAGAAATGGCCAAGTTCTACTTAGCCGAAACAGTGTTGGCCATCGACTCATTGCACAAATTAGGCTATGTACACCGAGATATCAAACCGGACAATATTCTACTGGACGTAAATGGTCACATTCGTCTGGCCGATTTTGGTTCTTGTTTAAAAATGTTTGCGGACGGAACTGTCCAATCGAACGTAGCAGTTGGCACGCCGGATTACATTTCACCGGAAATTCTCCGAGCCATGGAAGAGAACCAGGGTCGATACGGCTCTGAGTGCGATTGGTGGAGTCTGGGAATAGTCATGTTTGAAATGCTTTACGGTGAAACACCGTTTTATGCCGAATCTTTGGTAGACACATACGGGAAAATAATGAATCATGAGAACAAATTTTCAATACCAAAAGACGACGATCCAGACTACCCACCCGTCAGTGATGAAGCAAAAAGTCTTTTAAAACAACTAATATGCAGCAACGATAAACGTTTAGGCAAGAATGGACTGGAGGATTTTAAAAATCACCCTTTTTTTGAAGGAATCGACTGGAACAATATTCGAAACATGACTCCTCCGTATATACCCGAAGTTAGCAGCCCCTACGATACGTCAAATTTTGATACCGACGACGAAATAAAGCTAAAGGTATTCGTTTATATTATATGATTACATTTCTATTTTATTTTTTGCTTAGATAAATAGTCGAGCTAAGGTGACTCTTTTTATTTAAAAAATTATCTTTTTTTTTGTTGCATCACAGAAATGAAGTGCCCTGTTTTTGCCTGAACCTATTCATTAACCTTACTAAAACATATTTCACTCAAAATTAATTATCTTTTAAGGTCATCTGTAAAAAAATTTAGGATATAAGAAAATTTCTAAAATATGAAGAAAAAATGAATCAAGTTCACAAAAATTGGATTTGTTTTTTATGGTTTTATTTATAAAATTAAGATAAATATTACAAAATTAGTTTCACTTAATAAAAAAATTTTTTTTTTCCTAAATAAAAACATTAATTTCAAGCGCTTCGTTTAAAAATACAGGGACCAAATTCTAGAGTAAATAAAATGTATCGGTTAATAAATAGTTAATAGTCTTTATATATTATAGTTCTTTATCAAGCAAAAATAAACAAGAATCTCATAAATCTTTATTTTCTAAATATGATAAATGTTTGCTCGCTAAACTTAGAAATAAAACTAACTTTAAACTCATTTCTTTTGCAGTTAATACCATCGAATATAATGTTCAATGTTCGCACTATTTCTAGCCAAAAATTAACTAACTCAATAATAAATTCAAAATATTAAATTTCAAAAATGAGTTTTTAATTAAAATTTTTTCATAAATAAAAAAAATTGAAATTTAGAAAACTGATTTTAGAAAACAAATTTTGAACTTTTATTAGCTACTTCTTTTTTTATTTTAAATATTTTTTATTTTTAAATTTTTCCAAAAGTTCAATTTATAATTATGTTTGTTTTTTTTACGCGGTACAATATAGAGTGCCGCAAAAATTATAGCAAAATTGGAAATTTATGATTTCGGCAGTCAAATGATTCCCAAAATTTTCAATTTTAATTTTATAAAAAGTAAAAAATATATCTTTTTGAGACATCAAAATAAATATTTTTCCGTAATTTAGCTCTTAAAATTATGCAATAAGCTACAAAAATAAATGACCAAGAAATTCGAATTTCTAGACTTAATGCTTATAAATAGCATTAAATTTAGTGAAGTTTAAAGTAGTTTCAATTCTTTTAAAAAATATAATTTTTACAAAAGATTTGATTTTTGGTTTAAATTTGAATCACAAAAAAATTTATTTTAGAAATAAAATTTCAGTATTTTTTTAATTTGAAAAAAAAACCTTAATTAAATAATAAAATAAAGGAAAATTACACAAAGAAGTAAAAAATATTCAAAATGTAACATAGTGCAACATTCAAGATTGCATCAGTAAATTTTTATTGTTATATGAAATTTTATTTTTATGATTTTATTTAATTCTTAAAAGAATTCGATTATAGACAAAATTTAATTGATGATACTTTTGAAAATTTTTTAAAATTCTAATTATTTCAAACTATTTAATCTAAAATTGATAGAAAAAATCCTTATTTTTTTTAAATTTTTCTTTAAAAAAAAAACTCTAATCTAAAATTTAAGGAAACGTTTCCGCCAAACAAAAATGCTGCATTCAAAGGGTACCATCTTCCATTCATCGGTTATACATACACAAAAAATACCATCTTAAACGACTGTCATTCTCTGTTTGATTACATCAATTTTGATCGAATAAAAAATGTGTGCGAGACCAAAGCAGACTCATCATCCATAACCATCACAAAAACCACCGAATCGATCCACATCGATTCCCACTCGGCCACACTAATCGGTGATTACGAATCCAAAATTACACAGCTAGAATCAGAGAAACAAGAATTGCTTACCAAATTCAACGAAATTAAACCATTAGATCAAGTTGATTCAAATGCAGAGTCCGAATTGAAATTTAAAATTTCCGAATTGACTTCTCAGCTTGCCGAGATTACAAATCTGTACGAAACAACCAAGCAGTCCGAGGTCGAAGAAAGAAACAAGAACAAGCATTTAGAACGAGCTGTACGCGCTCTTAAAATAGAAAAAGAACAATTGACCATGCAAGCAATTGAATTAAAAGAGCAAGTGAGCACCCAAGCCAAAGACTTACAAGATGCTCAGCAGCAGAGAAAACTTGTAGTCCAAGAGTTTACTGACCTAAACGAAAAATTCGATGAGCTAAGGTCAAAAAATGTCAAACTACAAAACGAATCTATAAAAAAGGAAGACGAAATTTTGAATATTAAAAAAGAACTTGATGATTCGAAATACGATTTGGACAAAAAAGACCGCCAAATCGAAGAATTGAGATTTAAAATGCAAAATTTAAGTGAAATTGTAGTCACAATGGAGAATGAAAAAAAAGACTTTATGAAACAATTATCCGATGAGACTGGTTCGGACAAAACAGACCAAGAGTCCACTTTAACAGAGCTTAATAATCAGTTGAGCTTAGATTTAAATCTAGTAAAATCAAATTTGGAATTGTGTGAAAATGAAATAAGTCAATTAAAAGAGATCAATTCAAATTTGCTGAATGACATTCAAATTATTAAAGAGCGTAATTCGGCTCAAATCAAAGAGAATAATTCTAAATTTGAAGAGCAAATAAAAGAAACTGTACAAGCCAAAGACAAAGAAATCAATTTTTTAAAAATTGAAAACAAAAAGCATCTTGAAGAAAATGAAAAAGTATTTTTTTTTGTTTGCTAAATTGTTAAATTGTTGATATATTTGGATCCATTAGTTTTCATTTTTTTTTAACTAAATTTTTTTTTATTTTAAAAAAGGACAAAATTAGAAGCTTTTTAACGGATAAGTTTTTAATTTTTAGATTAAACTAAATAACTTACTAGATAAGCCGTAAATAGATAAAATTGACTTACAATTTTATTTTGAGATTTTTTGTTTCAAATAAACACAAGTGACTAGAAAGATAAGCCAAAATTTAGGCATTTTTCCGCTAAAAATTTCAATCAATAATAAATTGATTTTTTCACCAACTTTGAAACTGCAACCATCGCAATTAAATTAAGTTAATTAAATACATATTTTTTAATATTATTCTTTGTTAAATATTTAATTAGATTGTTTTTTTCTAATTAAGTTTTGTTTTTAAGTTTTTGAAAAACTTAAAAACAAAACTAAACAAATAAGTTATTTAATGCTTAAGGACAAAAATAATTTTAAACGAGAATTCCTTAATTTATATCTATCAAAACAAGTTTTTTTTTTCTATTTTAAAGTACAAATTTTAGTTTTTATTTTCTAAGTGAAAAATTTTAATCTAGAATTTCATTGAATCAAAAACATAATTTTTTATTCTATTTTATTATTTAAAAAAATAATTAAATAATTTGAAAAATGATAGCTTAAGTGCATTGGATTCATAGTTTAAATTACCCAAACGCACTGACATATTGATATATTTTTAGAATTCTTAATATTAGATTCATGATGCTTCTTTAACTTAAATTATTCAGATAGTTCTACAAATTTCTTAAAATTTTTGTCTCATTCTAAAATAAAATTTTGTGATCATTTGAACGATAGATTCTATTAATATAAAATTTTAAAATTAAAATAAATTTAAATTATTTTAACCTAAATTGTTCTATTAAAAACAGGTTTTGATAAACCTTGGAATTTTTGGTATTTTTGCATGGTTATAATGAAAATTTAAATTGAATTATTTTATACCAATTTAGTGTTATAAAAAAAATGCTAGTTTTATATAATTTTTAAATATTTTAAATTAATATGATTTTTCTAATTTAAATAGAATAAAAACAAAATAATTTTGATGTGGCCTAGATCATTAGAAATGTAAATAAAGCGAAAATTAGTTTTATTATCTTATAAGGATAGTAAACATTTCGTAGTCTAAAATGTGGTCAGCTTATCTCTCAAAATTTGATCATTTTAATGATGCTAATTTTGTTGGAAATCGATGGTTTATCAATTTTTTTATTTTTAATTTATATACCAAATTTAAAAATTAAATTTAAATTTTCTTTATTCTAAAGTTTTAAAGATAAAAGGCAAAATTCAAGTAAAATTTTCTATCAGGAGCTATTTCCAACTCAAGAAATTTTTAATTTTTATTATAGAGTTAGTCAAAAGTCAAAGTAAGATTTTAGTTAGATTTTTTAAATTTTTTTTTTAAATCAATGTTGACCAGCTCTGTTTTTACGTTTATTATTTGAAAATTTTAGAACTTTTTGCTTGAGCAGAGAAACATTCATATATTATATATAATAGAACTTGGAAATGTTAAATCAATTAATAAAGGTTTTTTATGAGTGATTTAGAATTTAAAAGAAATCATTTAGTTTATCATGTCCAGCTAGGCGACTATTTATTTGATAAAAATATTGATTGTTTTTTCAAGTAAATTGATGAAAAAGTGAAATGACGACTTTGAAAACGATAATAATTTTAAAAAATGAAGATGACCTAGTTTTTTGGCTTATTTATTTACAATATGTTGATATGATGTGCTCTTTATGAGTTTGAAACAAAAAATGTCCGTTTAGTTTTTTAAAGTTAATTGGAAAAACAAAAATCATTTTACTTTTGATTGATTTTTATTGAAATTATAAAAAAATTTTAAATGTCTTTATATTTTAAATTTTAAAACAAAAGCAAAATATAATTTTGAGATTTTAGAGAAAAAGATTTAAGAGAGAATTTGTTAATATATTGAAACAATAGACAATAAAAAAGCTGATAAAATTCATTGGTGTCGTTTAAAGTGGTTAATTGACCGCGATTCTAAATATCAAGTTAAAACAATCGCTTAAAATTATAAAATTCTTATAGATAAATAACTTTAGCATGAAAATAAAAAATAAAGCGCATATGTTTAAAAATATGATGCGTTTATTAAAAAAAATTTGTTATTTTTTACTAATAAAATAAATTTGCTGTTTTAAGTCTAGGTAAAATTTGAAAAATTAAAATAATTTTTTTTTTATTTAAAAAAAAAATAATGGCCAGCAAGATTTATTGTTTTTATTGAAATAAACGACTAATTTTTTATTAAAGTAAAATTATCAATAAACAAATTTTTCTATATAGCCAAATGATTGAAAAAAACATTAGAATATTTGCTTAAAACTTCCCGTTTTATGTGCTTCCTCTAGTTTAAATTTTATCTAAATTGTTTGTTTTAAGCTTAACAACATAATTAACCGATTACAATTGGAAAAACATTCGTTGGAGGAAGAAATGAACCAGTTTAACGAGACCAAACAAGCAATGAACAAATACGACATTCAAATGAACGAAATTTTGACAATGCTCAACGATGAGAAAATGGTTCGCGGTCATCTACGCTCCCTTGCCTCAAAATTAATTGAAGAAGTGGACAATCTGAAGATGCAGACCACAGGCGTTAACAGCCTAATGGCAAATCCGCCGGGTTGGAAGAACCGGTGCTCGGAAAAACGCGACCGCATCAATGTACAGAGCTTACAAGTCACGCTAGAAAAAGAAATCCAAGTAAAACAGCAATATGCCAACGAGAACGCTCTGCTTAAACAAGAGCTGGATCAAAAACAGACTAAAATAAACGAACTACAAAATCAAATTCAAGACATGCGAATGGAAATAGCTCATTACAAAAATGAAATCAAGGATCTTCGAAGTTTGAATGTCAACACCGAGCAAAAATCTCTAACAATAAACATGACTGACTCGGTTTATTCAAACGAAACAATAAATGAGCCCAAGGTGATTCAAGAAGAAACAATCGGTCCTCAAACAAACACACAACGAACAAATTCAACTAATTCATCTTGCGCACATATTGAAACAGTTCAGATTAGTGAGCACAAATTTGAGACAATTTCATTTAATACCATCGAGCGGTGCGAGTACTGCTGTGCAATTATGTACGGCTTGACAAGACAAGCCATACGATGCAACAAGAAAGAATGTGGTTTCAAGTGTCATCCAAAGTGTAGACAAAATTTACCATACAATTGTCCATTGAGCATAAACCAGCGACTTAAGTTGAAGGGCATTGATTTTACCCGCGGTATCGGAACTCTCATGGAGGGTCATTTGAAAATACCGAAAGCTGGTGGCGTCAAAAAAGGCTGGATTGAGCACCATGTATTTTTGTCCGATGCTCGATTATTTGTTTGTCCATTGACTGATCAAAAACCAACTCTAAATCCTGTGCTTATAGTAGACATACGCGATCCTTTATTCTCAGTGAACACTGTGTCCGAGTCGGACGTGATACACGCGAATAAACGCGATTTGCCATGCATTTTTATAGTTAGTGTGTCCAAGCTTAAAACACCGCCATGTAGACAAAAATTTTTATTTTGTGCCAAAGACGAAAAAGACCGTTCACATTGGATAAGTGTGCTAAAAGAGCTGAATGAACGTCTAGTGCAAGCAGCTAAGCTGTCCTCGGATCCTAACATTTCAAATTTTAATAAAATAGAAGCCCGAGAGATATGTGATGCTAGTAGTATTAGAAATGTAAATTCGGCATGTGTGTTTGATAATGAGAGAATATTGGTGGCCAGTGATGATGGCATCGAAAAATTAAACCTTAAAATTGATTGTACTATAACCAGATTTCATGATAAGCGAACATTTTCTATTGACGTTTGCCGAACGGCCAACTTAATAGTGGCCATTTCGGGAAAAAATCACCAAATTTTTCTATTTCCCACAATGATAATTGAAAACATGAATGTTGAAGTAGTTAAAATAGAAGAGACTAAAGGATGCAGCATGTTCTGTTTGGGCAAGTTGACCAACAGTGAGCAAACATTAAGCACTAGTTCGACTGCTACGTCCAGTTCTGTTTCGTCATCCGGTTCATACACTTCGATGAGCAACACCTTGTTGTGTGTGGCAGTGAAAAAATCTGTGCTTATCTATGAAATTAGTTGTCTAACGTCAAGACCAAAAGTTAAAAAGTTGCGCGAAATTGAGCTCACAATGAATGTGCAGTCCATTCAAATAATTAACAGCCAATTGTGTATAGGCTTTCAGTCCGAATTTGCGCTTTATTCAATTGCTCAAGAAAGCGCTCCCATTGCGCTAAATCAACCAGACAAAGATCCCTCGCTTAATTTTCTTACTGATAATCCGATTAATGCTCTAATGGCTGTTCAAATCACGCCTGAAGAGTATCTGCTAGTTTTTGAGAGTAAGTCTAACATTTTAATTATCAATTTTTTTAGTTTAGTTTAGCACTAGAAGCACCAAGCAATTTTTCACGTTTTTTTTCTATTCAAAAATATTTTATAAAAAACTATAGAAATTATATAAAGTAATACAATTTTTTAAAAATAAATAATATCAATCAAAAGAGATATATTCATTTGAAAAATCTATTCAAAAGATAAGAGGTTTTAAAAATTTTTTAAACGAGTCAAAATGACTCGTTTGGTGCTTCAAGTGTTAGTTAGTTTATTGAATAAATATAAAAATAAATGGGGCACAATTGGTGACATACATACATCGTTGTTTACAGTACTATGTCTGTTAATTACTTTTAATAAATTTGTTTTCTTAATTGAATTAAATGATTAAATGAATTAGAACAAAAAAAAACGGTACGAATGGTTTTTCTTGAGCTAATAGTTTAGCTTCTTGTGCAAATGCTTTGACTCTTAATTTTCTAAGCTGATGCCACCCAGAATGCTTTTTGTTTCTCTCTGTCCTTCTTTATTTTGTTTGTCAATTAGTCTTTTTCTAGTGTCCTATGCAATACATAGTTCTTTAAAACGTAACTAAATATTATCTGAAAGGCCGTAGTGCAAGCTTATCGTTGGGATTCGAAGCATTTTGTGTATTTATTTATTTCAGCTGACGTCTAGAAGGCGATGTAAAAAAAAATTAATACGAATAAGACAAAAAAATGTTAAGTGTTAGCAATTGAACAGAGAAAATATTCGAAATTGATTAGGAATATTTTTGCGCTAAAAAATTAAATTTTTAGATATTTAAATTTTCTCAAATTTACTATAAAAAAAACATTATTTTATTCAATTTAAAATCTTTATTCTTATTGAATAAATTCTCATATTTTTTGAATGTAAATTTAAAATATTTTTGTTGGCTTTTAGGATGAGCCAAAAAATTTTGTTTTTTTTTTTAAACTTTTTTAAATTTATTAATTTCATAGTAAGCTTGTATTCAAATAAAAATCAGTATGCTCTCAAGTCTATAGCCATCTATCAGAGTGTATTTCGATTTATCTACCATTTATGGCTTCTTCAACTTGGTCTTGGCTAGTAAAATTCCGTTTTCAAAAAAAAATTGCCATTGAGTGAAAAAGATGATCACCATAAGAAGAAAGATCTTGTCTTTTTTCTGGATGAGCAAGGAGTTCTAGAAATGAGACCTAATTAAGAAGTATGAGATCTAGCAGTATCTTAAGAAAATCTAGCTTTCGATTGCCCAAAAAAGGATATTTTTCTTGAATTAAAAGATGCGTTCATTATTCAGAATTAAGTTCTAGAATTAAAGAACGACTTTCTAGAACGAGCTCAAAGTATATTACCCATAGAAAATTCCATCAAGCAATCAAAAACACAGTTTTACCTTTTTATCACGACTGACTTTGGTTGAGCCAATTCTCACTACAAGTAATGATCTGTCTGAAGGCCGTTCATTTTAAACTAGTTTTATTTGTAAATAGTATTGTAATGTGTCGTTGAATATCGAAATGTGTCAACACATGGGGAACACTTAGGAACATTTTGTCTTGAAGTGCATTAAATTTTGTTTATTCTAACACATTATATGAGATAAAATTTTAGAATTAGAAAGATGCTAAAATCAAAAATATTAAACCTTTAAAAAAGCGCAAAATTTTCATTTTCCTTTTTGCGATACAAACTAGATATAAAAATTTAAAGAGAAGAATCTGATCAAATCCTCGGTTATTAAATAAAAATTTTGTTAAAGGAATCATTTCTAAAAATATCTAACTTTTTAAAATAGGCAAAATTTAATTTTGAACAATTTTTTAGACATTTGATTTTTAATTTTATTTAAAAAAATCTATTTGACTTTGATATTGAAACTAGAATGCGTGTTTCTGAGCCCTTCTAGAGAAATTTATGTCTTATATGAAGTGAAAAAAATATACATATCATTTTAGAATTCTTCATCCAGATTTACTTTAGAATCAATTATATTTCAACAGTGATTTTTTATCATTTATTAAGATTATTTTAATTTCAAAATCGGGTCTTTTATCAACTGCTTAAATCAATTTAAAATATTTAATCACAATGTATCAATTATTCTAAAATTTTTTTGAAATTAAAACCAAAAATTTTATTACAGTAAAGCTTGGTTATAGCAATTTTTAAAACTTCATTTGACATTTCCCAGAATTCTTTTAAAGACTGATCGTCATGCAAATAATTAAAAGTTATTTCTGATTTGCTCTTTAAAAAGGTCTAGCTACTTCGACTGTGCCATAAATTTTATTTTCTGAAATACAGGCACCTTACATCTGATAAGAAATTCAAGAATTAAGTTTAAGTTGACTGCTTGTTGACGATCTAAACTTAAAAAATAAGTATTAATTGTTATGTAAAGTAAATCTAATTGATAATTTAAAGCTTGAGCAATCAAATACAGAAAATCATACAATACATTAAATTGGCTTGTGGTACAGATATAGACGTTCTAGTGATTGTGCTTTTTCTTTTTCTCTTGAAAAAACTTTGTTTTGCTTATTAAATTTTTAAAATTTGTTTTTATCGCCTTTAAGGCGCTCATTGAAATAAATAAATAAATAATTAAATTTTGGTATGAATTTAAAAAAATTTGGTTTTTTTATTAAAAAATTGTGGTATTCAAAAAAAATTCTATAAAAATTAATTTTAACATTGTTTACATTAAAAAAGCTTATTTTTTTGTAGTTCAATTGGGTTATAATTTTATATTTTTTATTTTAGACTTAGGAATATATGTTAGTATAAGCGGACGTCGAAGTCGAATGGAA
Organism: Brachionus koreanus; assembly: GCA_016987375.1. Lineage (NCBI taxonomy): Eukaryota > Metazoa > Rotifera > Eurotatoria > Ploima > Brachionidae > Brachionus > Brachionus koreanus. The sequence goes on from PJRA01000519.1 coordinate 75,902, forward strand.
GAGATAATGTGGCCTAGCAGACCATTGCATGTGGCCTACAAAGATCCCTATCTGATGTGTTTCTGTGAACGCGGGATCGATGTATTCAATGTTGCCAAAGGAGAATGGATTCAAATTCTGCAATTTTCTAAGGTAAAAAAAGAAAAAATCACAATCATAAATCTATTTTTCCAATTTTTTTCCAGACAAAACCACTGGACCGATCTGGTTCTTTGGCCATCTCAGTTGAATCACAAGATGCAATAAGCTTAATACATTTTAAACAAATTGGTGAAGGTAAGATGAACAAAATTTATTTAAGCTCATAAAATAAAAAAATTGATTAATGCTAATTAAAAAGATAACATAATATCTATAGCACCTCGGAATAGATCCTTAATAAAAAGTAAATTTCGCAAAAGCTCGCTAAATCGCAACGAAGAAACTTATCTATCTCTGGCAAATACCACCATAAATAATAATAACACTTTAATTAACAACACAGGACATCAAGGCTCAACAGCTCTCAATTATTCGACTTCAAGTGCGTCAACTTCGGGTAACTCACGTAAATCGCTTATATCGGGCCCGATTAATTTTCAGCACATACAGCACATCGGTCCAAATGATGGAAAAACACTAATGACTGGCGAAAATTCAAATGGACTTCCGCCACTGTCCGGTACAAGCCGTCTGGTGAACATTTCCCTAAATGAGAGCAATTCAGTGCATTCAAACTATCATCCTCCGCCGAAAAAGTCACAATCCTCTAGCGGTATGAGGCAAATAACCAAAAATGAAATATCGGCACCGACAAATTTTAGACATGTAGTGCGTGGACTTGAGGAATTCGGATTTGCCAAAGAGAGTGTCTCATTAAAAATGCCGTCAAGTCCTACGCTCAATAAATCAAACAATTCGCCAAATTCAGCCCATCAACTTCCCAATATTCAAACCCAAGTCAAATCCTCGTCACTCTCTTCATCTTCTTCGTCCTCTTCGTCTATTCTTCATTCACCAAATTCGCTCAACTCATCGGTCAATACAAGCAATCAAAATGGAAACGCAAACAATACTGATAGCTTAGCGCAATCTATACCGAATACTTTGAAAACAAATTCAGTTTTGTACAATGGTAATTAGTTTTTTCAAAAGATCTAAAAAGATCCTATTAGGCTAAAGCAAAAAAATAAAAAAAAATCTAACTTAGTAAAAATGGTTATCGAAATTAAAAAATTAATAAATCTACAAATTAGTACACTTTTTCCTCAAAAATATTTAATTTGTCCTTAACTAATAGATAGAATTAAAAAATACTTTCATACTGTTTTATATTTTTCCTAAATAAACTTAAAAAACACATTTTTCATTGAATGCTGATTAGTTTTTTTATTAGAATTGAAAGTGAAATAATTTTTTTAGTAAATTCATAAATAAATCTACTAGATTAAAAGATTAAAAAGAACAAATATTTTAACATTTTCTTTTTATGGCTAGATAAAATTTGGAAATTACGTAAATAAAATTTCAACTATAATTCTAATATTAAATAAGTTCTTAACTTTAAAAATTAAAATTGTTTACTAATTTTTTTTAGATTCGTTGCTTGGAAAAAGTTCTCAAGGAAGCACTGGCAATCGAAGTCACAGCAGTAGTGTATCCAATACTTAAAACCCAAAAAATATGATTTATTGGCTTATTATGTAAAACGAAATCAAAATTGTTAATTTAAGTTAATTCTAGACAACGAATTTTTTTATTCTCTCTTTTTTTTTAATTATGCTATGTAAAAATTAAAAAATTGAAATATATGAAAAATTAAAAATTTAGAGTTTTCTGGGTTCATAATGTAATAACCGCTTGTTTTTTCAGTTCAACAAAACAACCAAGAACCCGAAATGTGTGAAATACTGTAAAATATAGTTTGATGGTTAATTTCTAAATCGATTTTTCATTGAATATACATATATTCTTCTTGTTAAATAACCTAGTGATAACGTTTGTGTGAATGATTTGTCTTAAATTCTAGTTTTTTTTATTATTATTTAGCTTTGTGATATTTAACAATTCGAAGCACAAAATTATTCGAATAAAAGTGAGAGCTTCAAAATTTTTATTCGCTAAAATCCTTAATTTTCATCTTTTATTATTTTTTTTACTTAATAGCTTGGCTCATTTACACTTTAATTAAATTTAAAATAAAATGATTTTTTTTACAAAATTTTATTTGGTTTTTCATGATAGATCAAAAATAAAGAGATTGATCAAGCTAAAATATTTTCTTCTTAATTGAAATTTCTGACAATATGATATCAAAAAAATAATAATCAGTTAAGTGCATAAAATTGTGATAACTTTTTAATTGTTATTTTTGAAATCTTTTTCGCTTCTTTATAAATAACATGAATCTGTCCCTTTACCTGCATAATAAAAATGATATCTAAAAGAATTATTCTGATTTAACAATTAAAGGCTATTTTTGTCTAAAAAATTTCTTTAAATGTTACATTAGTTCCATAAGTCTGTTACATAAAAAAAAGACTAAAAGACCATTATCAAATCTTTAAAATAAAAATTAAAACATGTATAGATGATTGATAGTCTATTAAAAAATTAAATTTGAATTTTCGAAAAAGTATCAAAATGACATCGCCTGTTCTAATAAACAATCCTTAGAACACCGAATTTTAAATATACCTTTATTAATAATATATAGTAATTGATATATATTGGACAGTATTTTTAAAAAAAAGGACAAATAGTGTCTGTATTTTATTTTAATTGTAAATTATTTAAATAAACTGTTAATATTTTAAATTAATTACCATTGCAATCAAATTAAATGAGTATTATTTTATTTTTTATTTTATTTAATTAAATTTTAAGTTCCATGGACAAATTGAAATTAGAAAAATGGAAAGTTAAATATCCATTTTACAATTAAGTAATCAAAGATCAATGTCAAACTGGTATATATTTTCATCTTCCAGACCATATTTAAGAGGCTATTCAATACAGAACTTAAGAAACTCAATGTAAAAAAAAATTATCTCTACACCTACAATTGAACTGTGTCAATGGACTGTTGCATATCATTGGAGAAAAAAAAGTAATAAACAAATTACTTCATCTGAATGAGATATTATTGCCCAACTGGAAAATAAATAAGTATTTGAAAAATTAAGAAAAAAGAGCATTCAGTGTTTTACATTAAATTATTTATTTATTGACTGTTTTGTATTTTTTAACTGACAAATAGAAATTATTTTGCTAACTATTTTAGAATTTTATGCTGACAATATATTTTATATTTAAATTACTGACCATTTTATTAATATTTTACTGATTTAAAAAACATTATATTAACAAAATACTAAAAAAAAATACTCAAAATTTTTGACTATTTACTGACCGTTTACTTACTAGTCTTATCATTAATGTGCATTAATTATATTAAACATACATTATTTTATTAATTTTTTATTTGAGCATTATTAATTTGTACTTATGTATAACATTAATTTTATCAAATCAACATTAATTGCCTAATGTGCTAACATTAAGATGAAAAATCTTACATTATAATATATAATAATGAAAAAAAATAGTAAGGTATTTAATTTTTTTTATAATATATAATTGATAAAAGGATACTCGAAAAAAAGCATTTATTTTGAACCGAAAACAAACATAAGATTTCCTGTACTTAAAAATACTATTCTTTAATTTATAATCTGAAAGAGAGTATAAAATTCACGCCTAGTTATCTATTCTAACTAATTGCTTGAGTATTTATATATTCTTCAATTGCTCATGGCAAAAACATCAAAATTTAAATAAACTATAAAATTGCAAGTCAACGAGTAGCAGAATACAAAAGCGACAAAAATACTGATGAAATAGAACATATGGAAACAGAAATAAAAAAAAAAAAGATTCAAACAAGACACAAGAAAATGGACTCCAATATGTACATTTAACAACAAGAATGAAGCAATCGAAAAAATTAAAAGTGATGGTTATTGGAGTGTTACGAATACAAACAATTAAGATTTTTAATAAAGAAATGCATCTTTATGACAATTGGAGATTCAATTTATCTGCCACATTCATTAATATACAATTTGGTTTATGGTGTTTTTGTATTCCAAAAAACAACGACTGGAAAAAAAAGTACTTGAAGCTGTCCTGGGTTCCTAACAATTAAACATATCATTGGAATGTCAATAAGATTGAAGTACTGTAAACTACCACCTGAAGCCAAAAAGGTAGCAAACGTAAAAGAGATAGAACTGCAAAAGCAACAAGTTCTTTACACTTTTAGACCTATATAATAAATTAATGAAACAAGACAAATAAAAAAATATTTTTTTACTTTTTATTTCCTTTAAATTATTTGAGTAAATAACCTCTAATTTAGTGAATAATAAGAAAAAAGTGTTAATCGATATTTATTTCGATTTAAATTTAACAATATTTAATTTAAAAACATTTAACAGTCGTTAAAATTAATAAGCTATTTTCTGAATTCATTGTATTTTATTTGTTAGCATATAAAATTAATTCACCTTTTCCAAAAGAACTTTATCAAGTTTTCTTAAATAATTAAAATAATAATCAAACAAAATATAGCTAAAAAAAATCAATTATATATTTAACATTTTATTTATTTAGTTTAGAAATTATATTTTAAATTTTTTTAAGATTTTCAATAGTTATTAATTAACTAAATTCAAATAAGCATCCAATATTTTTAAATGCTTACATTATTTTTTTTAAAAGATTTGCCATTTAAAATTTATTTTTTATTATTAAGAAAATTCGAATCAATTTTAATTATTTTCCTAAATTTCTTATTTACAAAAATTTCTTAAATCAACCGTTATTTCTTATTGTGAGTGAATACCTTAAATTGATAACCCAGGAGCCAAGTTACAGGCATACAGATAGTCAAAGTTGAAATTGATTAAAATGTTCTTTAGAAAGAATAGGCGTAAAATGAATTAACCTTACATTTATTTGCACGAATGTCACTTTACTAAAAAATAAGTTTTAAGAGCACGGATAGATAAGTTGGGTAGACCGAAAATAAAGATTAGGAATAGTCAGAAGCGTGTTCTCAGGGATGATCGTGTAGTAAGAAGTAGTACAGAAATTTTGTTTGTTGGAAGCATGTACAGGCCTGTCAGAAGTCACTGCATGACAATTAGTATGAAAAGTTTTTATAATAATAAGATAAGAAAAATGATAGAAAATAAAACACAAAACAGCTAAGCCCAAAAATACAATTATGTGAAAATTTTAATTTAATCAAAAAAATTAATTTAATCGTTTATCAAATTCATTGAAATTTATTTAATAAAATTTATCAAAAAAAAATCGAAAACTTTGACTATTCAATGTAGAGAAAAAAATTAAAAATTCAACTTCAGGATAGAATCAAGATAAAGTAAAAATATCGTAACACTAATGGTTTTACGATATTTTTCAATAAAATTTAGATTTTTGATTCTTAATTATAGAAATTTTTTTTTCTATATTTTTATTTTAGCTGGAATTTTAATTGATATGTTTGAAATTTTAATTTCATAAATGTTTTGAGGAAAAAACGAAATAGAATTAGGATTATTGCAACATTATTTTAAATTAAATTTTTTGACATTTTACATTTCATCAATTTAAATAGAATTTAAGTTACAAGGCAATTTTTATAATTATTGCAGGAAATCAAAAAAAGTTTTGAATCCCTTGAGACTAAAATCATTTATTTATTTGCGGTATTTGGCCAAAATTTCTAATTGTTTTTGCCTAGTTTTTATTTGCTACAGCTATTAAGTGAATTAACTTAATTGACTTTTGATTTTTTACATAATCAAATGTTATAGACATATATTTCTGAGAAAAATCTTAAAAAATCATAAATGAAAATGTTTTGGAAAATTTTCGCTTTATTACTTGTCCTTTGTGTGCTGGGAAGCCCACGTAATTTTAATGTATTTTTTTTTTAAATTCTTTGCTAAACAAATAAATTTAGAACAAAATTGGGATCTGATCTGCTCTGATCCAAACCATGCAATTGATTTTACTATCAAGTGCAAAATTAAATTATTAACTGATAGAAATGATCTAACTATTGAAGTAAATTTCAATGGAAATGAATCAGTTTTACTTGGTCAAAGTAAAAATTATTTTAGGATTAAATTTAGAATCAAAAATATTTTTTGTTTAGACATGGAAGAAAGTCAAGTCGTGGATTATTCAGATTCATACGAATCAGCTAAATATTTACTCTTGAATACAGAAATTATGGAAAATTCTTCAATAGAAAGTTTCGAAATTTTTGGCTATAAATCGGGATTAATAGAAATTAGTGTAATTTTTTTTCTAATGTTATTCTTACTTTTCCATCTTTATTTTAATTTCATTTTTACTAAACTTCCAAGTCCATAATTTTCATTTTGAACAACTCTAAATGTAGTTTGGTGTTAAAACCCGATAGTTTGGTTCTTCTTTTCAACCGTGTGAAAAAAATAAATTGCATTTTGTAATTTGGCAGACTTTTTTTTCTCTTTGACATTTTTTAACACTAGAAGCACCAAACGAGTCGAAATGACTCGTTTTAAAATTTTTTAAATCCTCGTATCTTTTGAATGGATTTTTCAAATAAATATATCTTTTTTGATTTATGTAGATTTTTAAAATTTTCTTTAAAAATA
>PJRA01000519.1:87959-103323 GCA_016987375.1 Brachionus koreanus
CATTTTTTGATGAAAGGGGTTTAAACATACGCCCCGTATTGCAGAGACATTTTGAAGATTTTTCCACCCTCAGTGGGTTTTGAACCCTCCACCCTCTGCTTGTATGACTAACACAAACCACTAGGCTAAACGGGCTCGACTTAAAGTTTTAGAATTACAAAAATGTTCTATCTTTTAAAAAACACTAAATTTTATGACTCAACATAATTTATTGGGATTAAAATCACTATTTATTTAAAAAAAAACAAAATTTCAGACTCACTCTTAAAAATTTAAAAGTTTAAATGCAATAATTATAGAATTCAAAATTTGATATCTTTTTTCTTTTCAAAAGATAAAATCAAAAACCACGTGGGTTTAGAGATACCAGATGTAGCTCCTATGAATTCAACTTGGAATTCAAATTATTTACTTTTTAATACTGAGTTTGTAAATGATACTTGGATTTATGGTTTTGAATATTTTGCCAGTTTGGAAGGAACAGTGAGATTTTTAGTTTATTCGGCAACACATTGTGATCAGAAAAGCCGATGTGCAGATCAGTTGATGGCTAATCCTGCAAAAGCACTGACTTATACATTTACTCCCTGGTATACATTTGTGATTCGAGGGAAAAATCGATTTTATTTAAATGAACCATTTTTGGCCAAGAAAGGAAATTTGATTTTTTTGGAATCACTTGGCTATACAGCCAGATTTTTTTATGTATCTGATCGATATGAATTATATGAGGATTTCGTTTTCAATGCTACTCCTAATTATTTACATAAACTTGAATTATGGAAAAAGTCCAACATTTTAGTTAGTGTTTTAACTGAACCAAAATTTTATTCGAATGTCATTCCTTTTTCATCAAATTATTCCTCAATTGGAGAATACAATATTACAGTAAAGAATAAGAACTCATTAGATGATAATATGGTCACTAAAAATTTAAAAATTACCAACAGTAATACAATTTTTTTTTAATTAAATTGAATTTTTAAAATTCTTTTAAGACCATACAATTGATTTATTTTGCATGGATAATAATCGAACAATTAATAATACAATCAATTGTTTAATTACTGCTTATTCATTTTCCAAGTCGGATAATGTTGTGACTAGCAATGGAAAATCATATTCATTATCAGATAGTAAGTTTAAAAACCATCTCAATATTAAAGTATCTTTTTACTTATTACTCAATTTTTGAAAATTTTCTTTCCCATAATATTTACAAATACACTTTATTTAAAATTCAAATTACTTTTTTATCAAGATTTTTATTTTTTGTGGAAATTTGATTTTTTTACTTTTTAAAAACCTAACCTACTGCTGACTCGCAATTTACTTTAATAAGAGATTCAAGTGCTTTCCAGAAACTGTTTTTTTTGTGATATCTAGATAAAAAAACGAAACTTATTTATTTCGAGAATCGGATTAAACATTCCAATGTAGCATACCACTCGATTTAAAACATTCTAAGCTTTTCTTAATTTGAATATTCTTAAAAATAGAAAATAATGATTTATTTTTAAAATACCTAGCATACAATATTAAAAATTAAAGTTACATTTAAAAAAAGTTAACAGATGGCTTAAGCTGTTTTTAAGTCGTTCTTAAACTTTGCTTAAACTCATTAATTTCTTGTAAAAATTCCATTTTCTAAAAATTATAGAAAATTTTAAACTTAATTACATGTAAAAATTTCTTAAAATTATTTGACTAGTGTGGGTAAGTAAATTTTCACGAAATATAAAATAATTTTAAAGTTTCCTCAAAGTTAAAACTTAGTTCAACGCGAAATAAACACAAAAACACTAAATAATCAATTTTGAATAAAATTTTTTTGTTCACTATTTTTTTGGAATTTTTTTTTTTTCAAAAATTAGAAAAAAGAAAGCCAAAAAATTATGTTTAATGATTTTAATTGAACTTAATTAATTGTATAAAAAATGAGCAATAATCCGACAAAGTAAAATTTTTGATCAAATTTCACTTTTAAAAAATGATCTGATTATTTTAAATGTCCAATTAAATATTTAGAAATTATAATACTTTTTTTTTCAAATTCTAAAAATAAAGCTTTCAAATATTACAAAAATTGAAAAATCTTCGATGAAATTTAAATTGCACATTTAAAATAATTAGATCATTTTTGAAAAATGAAACTTGATCAAAAATTTTACTTTGCCAATAGTTTGACGAATTAAAATTGTCAGGTTAATTCAAAATTTAAAACTTTGGGTTAAAAATTTTATCTGAAATTTTTTCAAATTTTTTATCAAATCAAATAAATCATAAAATTTTATATTTTCATATTTAAGAGGAATTTATTCAAAGTTTATAAAATTTTTTTCTCAAAATCCATAGTGCTTTGCATTTGGGTGACAAAATTTTGTAAATGTGGACACTAACCCCCCATTTTAAAATCGTAATGAATAATTAAACTGTTGATAAAATGTAAAATGTTATCCATTCAGAAATAATTAAGTATATTCAATTATTTCGCCTGTTATGAGAATTTATGTTGATTCTGTGAACAGATATTTTTTTGACTGGACATCTTTTGAAAAAGAATTTAAAAAAAAATTATTTATTTGTTTTGTGAAATGTTTATTTATCTGACAAAAAAATTTCTGGCCACAAAATCGACATAAAGTCACTGGTCTCAAAACAGACCAGACTCATTTCAGGGATAAATCTAAAATAGACTAAAACTTTTGTTCTTTATTTTAAAATTTTTATTCATTTTGGATATTTACTTAATCTCAAAGACAGAAATAAAATTATTTAATTTTTTAAGGTTCCCTTATTAATTATTTTGGAGTGTATGTCCCTCAACATATAGAAAATCCTGTCGGGTTTAATGCGAATGGCTATTATCTCTTAGCATTAACTGAGTTTAAATTTGAAACTACTCTAATTGGTTTTGACATATATTCATTGAGTCCAACACTCGAACTTCTTTATATCTATGTAAAATTCAAGAATTCATACTGTTCTTGATAAATATTTAAAAATTTGTTTTTTAAAGATGAATACCTATGATTCATGTGGTGATGACAATTCATGTATAGATTGGATCGAAGAATCAAGATCAAGTTATACATATTCAGCTAGGATAAATTTGCAAAACTTTTATACGAATTACGGCTTCAACAGACATATTCTAAACACTGAACGAAGAGTCCAAAAAGGACAGATTATTGAAATTTGGGCTAATTTTCCAATTGCAATCGATGTAAAACATAACTATATGAGATCAGATTACTTAATATCTAGTGGAGTAACCAAACTTAATTATAAACAAAACTGGAGATTTTATTTTAATGCTCTGATAGAGAATTACTACTATTTGAGCTATTTTAATTTTAATCAGACTTTTGTTTCAAATAACTCCAATTTAATTAACACTTATAATTTAACTGCTGGGTATTTGAATTCAAATTATTCAGTCACAAAAAGTGTCAATATCACTAATAGTAATTTTCTGGAATTTTGAATTTTTTTTTGCTAATTTTAATTTTGTCTAGTTCAAAAGATAGATTTTACTTGCCCAAATTCAAATCGGACTGCCAAAAAAACTCTTAGTTGTGTCGCAGAAATATTGACTTTTGATTTGTCGACTAGTATTTTAGTCGATTATGGAGACTGCTACATGAACCAAATTTCATTAAATGGTAATTTTTAAAAAATTTTATGATTAGATTTTTAAATTCAATAATACATGGAAACTCAAAAAAATATTTAAGAAATCAATTATAATGTGCCTTTAATTTAATCACATGTATATAAATTTCAACCTGAGTTAAAATTTTGAAATCTAAAATTAATGATGAATTTTTTTTTTAAACAAGACATTTAAAGAAGGCTCTTAAATTGAATAAAATTAATTCAAATTTATTTTTAAAAGTTTAAAGTTGAATAAAAAATAAAATTTCATAATATATTGTTTTAATTTATAGAAAAAAATTAAATTTGATTATTTGATTTTAAAAAAAAACATTTCAACTAAATCTGAAAAGTAAATTTTTAATTGTATGTTTTGAATTAATTTCCTTTTTATTTGTTAGAATTCAACAAAATTTTGTAGACCACTAATCAAGTCTATAGGTTATGACTATTGATGAAAAAAATTTGTAGATATTTTGAGAGCTAATTTTCGCGCGTAGCAAAACGTATGCTCTATCTTAATCGACCATTTTTGATAGCATATTCCTAATCTACGTATACGAAAACCTAAAATAAATAATTTTTTTGTCTGGAGGGTCTTGAAGTTTAGTACTCTTTGAAAGCAGGGGTTGGGGCTTTTAAGCATTTTGAGTTAAACTTCCATTAAATATATATATATATTCTGAAAGAGCACAAAATTTGAAATAATATGACATATTTCTTATTTATCCTAAGTAGAGTTAAACTAGACCTTTAAATTTGCCTGTATAGCCGAGTGGTTTGTGTGTTGGTCTTGCAAGCAGAGGATTGAGGGTTCAAAACCAGCTCAAGATGGAAAAAATCTTCAAAATATCTCTGAAATACTCGACCTAAATGAATACCTCCTTCCTGGAGTTGAATTACTCAAGTATGCAGATGATATTCTAGCTTACACTGTAAGTAACTCATTTGGCGACCTTCCTCAGAAAACTCCGTCCAGATGCTCACTTTCCCTAACTAACGAGAAGAGCAAACAAGGCTGCCTACCCAAGCTTTTTCGTAAAAGTGCCAATAATTTGTCTTCGCGAGCCAGCATCTATATTAACTAGCCTTTAAAACCATTTCATTTTTCTTTTATAATAATTATTGTATGTGTAGATTCAAGCCCATTTTTCTATCAAAATTCTAATCCTAGAGAAAATTTAACAAATTGCCAATAACAAAATTGGTCAAAAATGACTCATTTTCAAAAAAAAATCATCAGATGTTAACCCTAATTTCTTTGTTCTTGAAACTTACAATAGCTGAGAAAAATTTAAGCTATAAAACTGTTTTAAACTGTTTCGATCAGTAGCTGATTATTATTTATAGAATACTTTTATTTATTTGGAGTCAAAAATAATAATTTGAAGATAATAAAAAAAAGCCTAATATCCAATATTTTAAAAATCGATAACAAAATTTTTAATTGAATCGAAAATTTTATCTAAAATAAATGATTGTATCACTACTTAGATATTCTTTTTCATCGCTAAAACTTATTTAAATATTTTAATTTACTTAAAGCTGAACTTTATGGAGGATTTGGAGTTAAAATACCTCAAGTAATCAATTCAATTCAGCCAATTATTCCATTATATACACAATATATTATGACAAATACTGAATTCAAATTTGACACAATTTTGGTTGGCTTTGAATACTATGTCAGTGTTCTTGGGACATTTGTTGTCTATTTGAATCAAATGTCTGAATGCGGTAACGGCAAACTTGAAGACAGCTGTGGAAATTATTTTAAAGACAATTTCATTGCTTCAAAAACCATTAAGAAAACTTTTAATCTTAATCCACAAAATCTTGGACTTAACTATTTTTTTGTTAAGGAATATTTGCCAATTCCTCAAGGCTGGATATTATCAATATATTTTAATTCAAATGGTCGAGTGGGACTTGAAAATTTAAACGAAACCTACTTTGAAGACTACAATTTTAATGCTGGAAATATCAAAAAAATAGATTCAGACAAAAAATTTAATTTTCTTTTCAATGTTATGACAGCTCACGATTATTTTTATATGAAAGACTATAAATTCAATAAGACATATAATTTTGAAGGCCTTTATAATATCACCATTTTAAACTCAACCAAATCTTTCAATGTTACCAGCTGTAAGTATATAAATTAAATTGCATTATTTTGGAATTTATTTTTTTAAAATATTTTATTACATAAGATGTTTTAATTTTGATATTTTTAAACCCAAAATTCAAGTCCGATTTTGGGGAAAAAGTCTATGAAAAAAATATTTTTTCTTTTTATTTTTTTGATTTTATTCTGAATTTTTTTTGTTTATCTCTATAAATGAATACAATTAATTTTACTATCAAAATAGAAGAAAAGAGAAGATTTACACAGATTTTTATTTTTAAAATATTCTAAAATTTTCATCATTGAAAAAAATTAATTTTGATTTTCTAAAGCTCAAAGTATGGAAACAATTTGCGAAATAAATGAAAAATTTACGCTTGAATGCAATTTGTATTTGTACTCTCAGACTCAAAAAAACTCTTTGTTGATAGATTATGGAGATTGTCAGTCTCCAGAACTCTTAAACATTTCAACTAGCCTTTATTTTGAACATTTCGGACCTGTTGTGGCAGCATTGCCGACAAAACCAATAGTCTATTTAGCTTCAAGCTTATTTTTGTCTTTGAATAATGAGTTTAAATTTACTGCAAATCTAATTGGCTTTGAATTATTCACCAAAAAAAATGGAACAATTAATTTATCTGTAAAATTTAAAAAAATTGAAATTAAAAAATTAAAATTTTTACTAAAAAGTTTGTAAAACTATCAACATGTGGAGATAAAATCAGCTGCACAACATATTTTATGAAAAATAATAAAGCAAATATAAGTTTTATTTATAATTTTACTTTGGAGGTGGCAGAAGGCTTTAACCGAATTTTGTTAGAAGTCCCAACTCTAATTCCCAAAGGAGCAGTGCTATTATTAAAATATTTGACAACTGAACTTCTAGATTTAGAGTCAAATGAAGAAAATGATTTTGGAGATTTAATATATAATCTTAATGGAAGTGTTTCTAATATCGACTTTACAGAAAATAAATATCGCTTTTCTATTAATTCTTTAATAGATACTGGCTATTTTTTTTATAAAGTTCAAATAATTAAAACATATCCAATTTCGGCTCACTACAATTTTTCCGTGAAGCTAGCTAATTCATCTTTTTACTATAAAACCGTTGCTCAGATTAATAAAGGTAAAACATTTCTTTTTAAATCTTAATTAATTCAAAAACAATTTTTTTTATTTAAAGACAATTCAAGTCTGGATCAATTTTCTTATATGGAAAAAAAAAATTTTGATATTAGCTATGATTATACAAATGACTCATGTATTACCAACTTTGTATCAACCTTAATGGATGATGTTTCAGATAATTGCTATTTAAGTATGTTATTAATAATGATGTTAAATTCTACGGCAAAATTTAGTTTAAACAAATTGATAAAGCAGGAAGACTAACTTAGTCCCGCTTTAGTATACTTTTCATTTTTTTTATTTCTACCGACATTGTCAAGTCTGTTTTTGAACTGGCTGATCGAACTTGCTGTTCTAACCGTCGTTGGCAGCGGATTCCATTTGTTCACTACTCAGTTTGATAGAAAGTCGTGAGCAAATGCGATGTTTTGCTTACTCCTACATTTGGTCCTTCATTATTCAATGAACTCATAAGTACTTCATCGTAATACCAATTAACATGATTTTTTTTGTTGTAAATTTTATAAAATTGAATAAGATCAGATCTCCACACTCTTGCCTTTTTTTAACAGTTTCTAGACCCAAATTAGCTCATCTAGACCAAAATTTTACTTTAGTATTGACTCATAATTCCAACTTCTTATTCTTGGAACAAGCTTTGTTGCTCGTCTTTATACTTTTTTTAGTCTAAATATATCTTTTTTTAAATAAAAATTACAGACAAGCGCACAGCATTCTAGATTTATTGCCTAGCAATCTTTGAGTTGCCAATATAAATTACTTTACACTCGGACTCATTGAATCTTATTTTGTCAATGTCATCTTGAATTAGCATTTGATCTTGTATTTCTAATAAAACTAATAATCTGCAAGCAGCTTACAAAAGGGACTTACTAGCTCCGGTAAATCATTTATGAAGATAAAGAATAGTAACAGACCATGAATTGAACCTTGTGGATCTCTATTTAGCACATCAATCCAATCAGATTAATACTGAACTATTATTACTCTCTGTTTCCTTTCTTGTAGAAAATTTTCAAGATACGCCAAAAGTTACCTGTAATTTCATAGCTTTTTAACTTGATTTTTAGTAGCTTATTCGATACGCAATCAAACGCCTTCGAGAAATCTAAAAATGCTACCAAGGCATTGAATTCTCTATTCAAAGTCTCAGCGATGATATCTAAATATTCTAGCATGTTGGTTACACAGGATTTAGCATTTATAAATCCATGTTGATGAACAGACAGTAATTTTTGTTCCGATAAATGCCACATTATTTCATCTCTAACTAGCTTCTTCATTATTTTTATTAATATTGATAAAAGCGATATTGGACGGTAGTTTTCAGGATTTGTTTTATTACCTTTTTTCTTGTAGGCTGGAGTAACATACGCTCTTTTCCAAAGCGCTAGTACTAAACTAGCCTCATATGATAATTTGAACATAAAAACAGTTCACAAGATACATTGTTTTTCTTGTTTATTTTTTTATAATCTGTGAATTCATCATATTTAATTTTTTTAAAAAAAATTTTTAATTTAAAAATGAAATTTAACATTTGATTTAAAAAAATCAAAAGTTTCTAAAATCTCAAACACTGAATATTTTTTTAAGGTGTTGAATGCAGTTTACTGATTGAAGTTCCACCTAAGTTTTCAAATATTTCTCATCCACTTAGAATATTCAGAAATGAATCAATTACTATATCCGGCATAGTGGCACCACAATGTTCTGAAGCTTATTCATTAGCATTTAAATGGACTCTATTCAGATTAGACTCCAATGGAACAGAAACTGAAATAACAATTTTAAACAATCCGAGTTTAACAACTTTAAATTTGATGATTCTTCATGATACGTTATTGTATGGTATTCATAAAATACAACTGGAAGCAAATCTTACAGTGGATACAGGTTACATACAAAACATTAACAATGTCTTTTCCAACTTTACCGATGCCTATGTTCAAATTATTCCAACTGGCGTTGAAATCTTCACTCTTGAGAATAATCTTAATTATCTTAAGGTCGGATTTAATCAGTCTTTCGATATAGAACCAGCCAAATTTTCATATGATTTTGACCAAATAGCAAAGTTTGATGAGCTAGAATTTGTATTTTTCTGTTTTATTAGAAACCAGAGTGAAAATTTTACATTTTTAAACTTAAATAACTTTACTCTTAAAAATAATTTGTTTGATTACAAAAACAATTTGACCACATCATCTGAATGTTTCGCTGAACCAAGTAATTTTTTCCTATATTCAAATATTTTATATATTTTACCTCAAAAATTTTATTCTTCTTAATTCAGAAAAAAACTTTGGAGTTCAATTTTTTAAGATTTAAAAAAGATTTTTACTTTTTCACATATTTATATTTCTCAAAATTATTTTAATTATCAAAATGCAAAATTCAAAATTTTCCATTAAACTTTATGTATAAATAATTTAAATCAGTAGCTGCCATATATGGAAAAATTTTGCTGATTTAAAAATTTTTAGAACAACCAAATTTGAACATTTATCAATGAAAAATTAAAATATGAATCTTAAGGTGGCTATGAAATTGATCCAAAACAAACAATTCTTAGAATTCTATCCGGTGGATTAATTTATAGATCTAAACGGGTCTATGCTATTATTACTCTTCTCAAATATTATGAATTCGTTTTTTATCAATTAGTTAGAATACAAGTTGTTCCTGCCCCACGTGCACCAAGACTACGACTTGAGTATGATTTGATTAATAAACAAAAAAATTTTAACTTAAAATAAAATATTAAGATGTAAATTTTCAAGTTTATGCATAAATTCACATAAATATGTGAGAATTTTTTCCGACAATCAATTGTCAATCAAAACTGATTGTTTTGACGGTTGCCAGGGAACAATAGACATGTTATACACATTTGATGTTCAATTTTCTGAATCTGGATCATCTTCCAGTTGGAAAAATATTGATAATATCGATAAAGAAAATTTTTTATTTGGCATAAATGACAAAGAACTAGTTATTTCTAAAGATCTGTTTGCCAAATACTCAGAATTTTACTATTGGAAAGTTGAATGCATGATTCAAGCCTTGTATGACATAGAAGGCGATTTCATCGATGTAAATTCAACAATGCTCTTATCTCTTATAAAGCCTCCTTTTAATGGTTCTTGTACCATACAGCCTGAGTCCGGATATGCCTTAATTACTGACTTTTCGATTGAGTGCTTCGATTGGATCGACGCTGGTGGATATATATCAAACTATTTATTTTTTGGTAATTAGATTTTATTTTTTTTATCTTCAGATTATCAGACTTTTGTTAAAATTGCAAAATAAGTCAGATGAAACACTAGTCAAATACAAAATTTATTCTATTTTGATAATAGTTCAAAAAATTTTTTAGACAAAAATTAACTGAAAATTTATCACTAATTTATTTAGCTAAAAAATAGGTTTTAAATTTAATATTTTGATTTTCTAAATTTTATTTCAAAAGCATATATTTCATTTTGATTTGTGTCAATAAGCTTAAATTGTATTTTTTCCTGATCAGCTGAGACCAAAACTACTGCACTTGAACAATCTTTACACTTTTCATAAAGACTCTCATTTGTTTCCCAAAAAACTTCACTTTTTTAGAATCAGCTTTTTTTCTATTAAATGCTCGATTTGTTATTGGTGATCCAGTTCCAAAAACAAGATATTCTACAGTTTTATTCATATAATTGTCTGTGAAATGTTCCATTGAATGCTCATGTCCACAAAAATATCCGTCAACATTGTATCTATTCAAAATCGGTCTTAATTTCTTTTGCATACATTTTTTGGTTCCGCTTTCACCAATTGACCAAACATGATAATGACCTAATACCATAAAATAATGTGCATTGGTTTGCGAAGACTCATTAAGCTTTTTGACTACTTTTTCCAGATAAATTTTTTTTCATTTTTATTCCCTTCATCGCAAATTTTTTGCGTATCAACTAGTTCTGCTTTAATCAACAGTTTAGAATAAGAATAAATTTCCACATCATATAAAACGCTTGGCTAAATCCATCTTTTTGACTTAAAGCTATAATCAATTTGAGCGTTTACCTTTCCTTTCTTTCCTTTTCCATAGTCATGATTTCCTTTTATTTTTAAGCTAAAAAAAATCATAATCAATATAATTATAGTATTTTTTCCAAAGCATAAGAACCAAGGAGTATTAATTAAATTAGAATGATTGAAAACATCTTCAAATGTTTCTTAAAAGCGACTATCTTTGACACTCAACACTCCGTCATCATATAAATTATTCCCTAGTGCAAATTTGCCATCAAATTAGATACAAGTTTCAATATGGGGGTATAAAACGGTTTGTTAGGTATTCCACCTTGATCTGCTATCATAAAAAAGCTAACTACTGAATCATTTATCTCTAATTTTACTGTTTCAATGGATAATAAATTAAATTAATAATTCGGATAAATTTATTTCACTTAACACTTTTGATTTTATTCATTTTTGTGTAAAATGCATCCTTTAATACTGTTCAGAGAGTCTTAAATTCAAAAGTTTATTTATTAAGACAAATGCTTGATCACGCTAATCTGATATTAATATGATTTGAAATTTGCTTTTTAAAAATAAATTTCAAAAATAATCATGTTAGTGTCATAACTAGAAAAAGATAACAAGGGAAGAATTTCATACTTTTGGCATTAAAAAATTGATGATCAATCATAATTTGACTTGGTAGTATTTTAAAATTTTCTATTTGCAAAATTAATATCTCTTAAAATTGTTTATAATCTAAGATCTTTTTTCGAATTTTGATCATTGGGTCCCACTTTAAACTCAAGTTTATTTAAACTGATACCAACTTTAAATTCAAGTTTAAATTACTTTGGTGAGAATTCACCTATCTTGATGATATTTATATTAAAATTTCAAAATAATTCTATGATTATATAAAGATTATAAGAATATTTTACAATCTTCAGCCTGGATTTTGATACTAAATAATTTTTTTCTCGTTTTAAACTTCTAAAACATTTATTAATAAAATTATTAATTATATTTTTAAAAAAAACTGAGCCTAATGATAAATAATTGTAAACTCAAGTGATCTTTTAACAAAGAATTAAATTACAATTTAGGCTTTTTAGAATTTATTTTAAAAATTTGCAATTATTGTAATATATATTAAGAAATAATATTTTTAAAAATTAGTTATAAACTGTGAAGATGATTTAAACATCACTGTTAGATTATTTAATATTTAATCTTTAAAGTTATTATTACTCATGTTAATACAAGAGTTTGAAATTTTTAAAATAAAAGGTCAAAAAAAATTTCTCAGGTTATTAAGTTTTAATTTTACAATTTAAATAAATAATCATTAGGTTATTATAAACTTTTTGGTGTCAATAGAGCATTTAATGGGTTCAAATAAGAGTTATCCATGCTTTTTCTAATCAAAAATACTGTCAAAAATTCAAAACTAGCGATAAAATTTGATTTCCCACTTAAAATTTAATAATCAAATTTGAAAAATGAAATTTGATCAAATATTTTACTTTGCCCATGTTTTTTAAATTATCCTATTCAAAAAACTGTATCTAAAACTTAACCTTCATCAAAATCAAATATTTGTTTTTTAATCATTTGTGTATCATTTTTTTCTCAGCTTTTTATCTTGAATAGAAGTTAAATGTTTTAAAAAAAAAGACAATTTACTCGAATGATATATTTTCTTCTTTTTTTTAATTTTTAATTCAAAATTAATCCTAGAATCGATTTTAATTTTGAAAATAAATAATTAACAAATGATTCTATGTACATAACTTTTTTAGTAGCTTCATCATTTTCAATAATTATTTATAAACACAAAATTGCACAAAATAAATAGAAAAAAATAAAATTCTTAAAGTATTTATAGTGATCAACTTTAGCTTTGTGGCAATTTCTTTTTATATTCAACCAAAGTTATTTTTTTATTGACCAATTCGTATTCAAAAACAACTATAAATTTTCTTTTGAATTGATTATTTTTCTTTAATTTTAAATTTGTACTAAGCAAAATGACCGTATTATCTGAATTCTATAGAACAAACTTTACTTTTTATATACTAATAAATCTTAAAAATCCTAAAAATTTACCATTTTTGATCATAATTGGTGTAATTCAAGGTTTTCAAATTATATTTAGAATCATATTTCTTGGTCAATTCTCTAAAATTCAAATTGTGCGGTTAAGGTAAGGGTATTAAATCAAGAAAAATTTTCAATTAATTAAGAAAATTTTTTTTTCCATTTTAACCTCACAATTAAATATATTTTAATAAAATTAAATCATCCTTTCAAATTTCAACTATTAATTCATTTTTTTGTAAGCTGTTTTAAATTCCACCAATATCCCACTGGGAAGCAATGAAAATGGTACTTTGAAAGTCAAACTACCTGAGGGGTCAATAGAAAACCAATATTTCCTAAGAATAATTGTTGAAATCATCAACGATCTGGGTTCAACAGCACATTATGAAATCCCAAATCAAATAGAAGTCGTTCAAAAACCAGGATTTGTTTCTGAATTTAAAGATCAAATTTTAGATTCTTCCAAAAGTCAAAATATGATAGATTCCTATTTTGGTTCAGATCAAATAGAAACTTCAAAAAATTTGCTTTCATTAACTTTTATGATTTATTCACCAATGAATATTAGCATAAATGAAACTAATGACACTAACTCAATTTCCAATTCAACTTTGACTAATGACGCCAATAAACAAATAAAATCTTTGTTTATTCAAGTCTCCAGTGGTTTGTCAGTGAGTGATTTAACAAGCATACAAACTACTTCTTTAGTGTTATCCAAACTAACAGAGAATAGTGATGAGGTTTCTTTTGAAGCAGCGTCTGTGGCTATTGATAAAAATCAAGAAATGACTGAATCTCTCTCAATGTTTAAGGATAAAACAAGCTTTGGTAAATTGAAATCGGCATCAGACAAAATAATTGATTCAGCTGCTAGCTCTCTAATAGCTCTTAGTCAAAGCAATTCAAACGAAACAACAAACAAATCGATAGAAGGACTTAGCACTGTTTCAAATATGTTTAACAAATTGCTAAATGTTTCGTCAGAGCATCTTGGTTTAAATCAAGAATCAGAAGTTAAGACAAAAAATGTTAATTTAAAGTTTATCAAAAGTTCAACAAAAAGCGTTAACAAAAATATAAATCTAGAAAATGGACAATTTAAACTTCCTGATTTAAGTAAATGTCAAAATGAAATATGTAATGACAACAGAATTTTGTTGCAGAGTTTTTCTGTTCCCAAACCAATTTTGGGTACAAACGGAGACCAGTTTAAACTATCAGATTCTAGTCTGGTTAGTCTAAGTTTATTTGATGAATCAAGTCAAGAAATAAAAATTAACAATTCAGACAGATTTTTTGAAATTAGAATAAAAAAAGATTCTAGTAAAATTTCACCAGAGTTTCAATATTTTCAGCCATCTGATCAAAAAAGTGGAATTGAAAATAAAATTTGGTTTAATTTTAATATCTCGAATTCATGGTCATCAATACATGTTCAAATAAAGCCTGAAACTCAATCAAATGCAATTGTGGCATTGTTGAAATTCAATACTAATCCGAGTTTTAAAGACAAGATATTTGATTTATATAGAATTTTTTGTCCTAATGATTCAATTGAATACAATGGTATTGGGTTTTATCAATTTTTTGTCAATATGTCAACAACTGCTCGGTATTTGAATAATAGCCAAGCCGGTATTATGTTTAGACAATTAACTGATATAGAATTTAGTGATTATTGTTTGAAGAATATCATTGATAAATCTATTTTGCCAAAAAAACTCGATGACCAAAATCCAAATTTTAACATTAGTGCCTATTCATTTAGAGTTTTTACTGCTGGTTGTTACTTCATTGACAAAGAAACTGGTGAATGGTCAGCTAAAGGTATGTTTTCCCAAACTAAATTACTTTTAAAATTGTTTGACATAAATTAATCGTTAAATAAAATATAATTTTGAACTTTGAATTCTTATAAAAATCATTCTTCAATAATTATTTTTCAGATATGTCAAATTTTGTTCTATTAATATTTCAATTAATTTAAAAGTATTTTAACATGAGGATTGGATGAGAAAAGCTTAGAGTCTCAAATTATACTTAGGAAAAAATTAAACTAAGATTATCAATTTAACAATAAATTTTTTAGAAACATAAAAAAGCTCTTTTAGAAGAAAGAAATTTTTTCAAACATTCAAATTCAAATAAAAATTAGTACACTTAGTGCACCTCGATGCGACTTTCTCAGGGACATTTGAACATTTTTTCAAGAAACATTTTCGTTTACATTTTTGGCACTCTTTCTCGGGAAAAAGAATTCCCAAGCTCATCAAAAAAAGAACTGACACGGGTCTTTATTTT
>PJRA01000519.1:117277-128423 GCA_016987375.1 Brachionus koreanus
TTAAAATAACTTTTACTTCACCGTTATTTGTTTTAAAAAAAATTTTTTTTTTCATCTTTTTTTGTTTGTTTGGAGTTGTACACATGTTTATCTTTTAAAATCTATTTGTTGTAAGAAAACTTCAAGAAATGTTATTAAAAAGATGTTTTAATTTAATTATTAAATTCATCTAATTACTCACATTCTTGGAGATATTTATATATTAGTTTGCTAAAGGTATTTTGTTTTTCTGTTAATGCTTTAGCGTCTTCGGATGTATCATTTAAATAACATTAATTAAAAAAAATTCAATTTACAAATCTCAAAGATAAAAAATTGGGATACTTAATTTTAAATTAAAAATCAATTTTTACTAACAGTTAATTATTTAAAATTTTATTAAATTGAATAAATGAAGTGTTGATCAGTCGATTACCATAAGGTCACTTGCCTGCTTTTTTAGCATGATAAAAATAATGATTACCTACAGCAGGATACCAATTAAAAACTAGTTTTAGTCTCACTTTGGAAGCAAAAAAAAATTTTAATCAGTTCGTGTTGAATTTAATTATCCACGTCTGCTCATATACATATTAGCATTTCATATATTTCAAATTCAATTTTTTTATTTACTTCTCTTCTCACTTTCTCATCTTTTATCATTTAATCCATGAAAACAAAAATTTAAGAATTAGGCCAATTTAATGAACACTTTTTATTTTATCAAAAAAATTTGATTAATATAACTTTTTTTGAATTGGACATTCGGACTCCTAAATATTTATTAAAAAAATATTTTATTTGATTGTTAGGTTAAAATTACTATGTTTACAAATAATTTTTATTTAAAAAAACGAAAATGAACTTTTATAACAAAACTTCGAATTCAAATATATTAAACAATAATAATCATTTAAAAAAATTTTATATTTACAAATTATCTATTAATTAGCAACTGTTAACTCATCAAAGCTTTTTTTCAACAGTCCAAATATAACTGATATGTTATCAGTTGATCCGTTCTCCTTGGCATGCATGACCAAGAACTCAGCTAAATTATTGCAATGTCTATTTTCATAAATTAAGTTAGTCATCAATTCAATATTAATATTTTCCCAAAAACCATCACAAGCTACAATAAAGTAGTCTTCAGCTCCATCTATATCAAAATGCATTAGTTCTGGCTCACATGTGATTCCAAAAGACTGATATTGTAAATCACCAAAAGAACGAGATACTGATAGTGATCCATTTACTCTCCAACTATTCATTTCATAACTAACTGTTCCTCCACAAGACTGAATCCTTGCTTTTTCACTTTCTAATTCAGGCCGGTGAACTTGACTAAGAAAATTCACTTTACCATTTTTTACCAAACAAAACTGGCTGTCACCACACCATGCTACTGTCAGGCTTCGATTTCCTTTATTCATTTCATCATTTTGCGACAAAACAACAACACAAGCAGTGCAACCACTTCGAAGAGACTCATCAACTGCTTTCAAATTAAATTTTTCATTTATTGATAAAAAACTTTTTCTAATTATTTGATCAATATTTGTTTGAGATATGCGAAAATTTTGTATTATTTCAAACGGCAAATGAGTGCTAACATATTGAACGCAATCGCTTCCACAGTGGCCATCGTAAACAGCGAATATAGAGTTTAGTTTTTCCGAGCGAGCTTCTTTATCTGACTTAGACAAGCAAAAATTATTCAGAACATCGATGTTTTCAATTATTGATGTGCGGTCTTCCATGGTTCTTCGCTTGTTTTTGAGACCATATTCACAGAAAACAATTTTCTTCAATAAAATAATTTTAAAAATTTTAAATTCTATTTTATTTATTTTACATTTAGACTGCTTTTGTCCGTTCGATTGATTGAAAAAAGCAAATTATCTATTTTTTGATTGTTAAAATTGGAGCGTTCATTTAGCCATTCTTTTATTATGCTTGAAATTTCATTTCTCAAATAAATTACCAATTTTTCTCTTGCGAAATCTTAAACAAATAATTAGATTATTATTCTTGGAAAAAATTCTTAAATATTTAGAAAAAACTTAATTGAATTGAATTTTGAAATAGCTAAATCATACAAAAAGTAAAAAATCTTTTAATTTAAATTTTGTTGAATCATAACTTTACAAGATTAGTTAATAAAAAATTTGAAAAATTTTAAATTTTATTATTTAAAATTCAAAAACTTTAAATTTGACAAATCGAAACATAAAATAAACCAAATAAGATAAAAAAAGTGTAAAGAAAATTTTTTAATAAATGAAAAAAAATACTATAATTATAATTTTTTAAGTTTTGTTTTCTTTTTTTTTTCAAATATATCTATCTGAGTGACTTTAAATTAACTTTACATAACATTTAAAGAGCGTTGCATTCAAATTATTTAAATTAAATCAACGATTTAGGAGAAATTTGATTTATTTTAAGTGACATTTATTTATTATTTCAATGAACGCCTTTAAGGCGATGTAAAAAATAAAGCAAAGAAGTTTAGAGAAATTAAAGACAAGTAAAAACAAATTTAATACATTGTTATGATATTTTAATATATTCCCTTTATTTTAATAATTAAGGGTAAACTCTTTGATTTGAAATGATATTTGATTGATTAAAGATGCCTACTAAAATAATTTTTTAAAAATTTGATAGTTTTAGGTAAACTAGAAAATAAAATGTTTAATTTAAAAATAACTTGAGACTTTTTCATTCTTAAAATTTAAATTATAAAATCAGAATCGGCCTTAAATGAATAAATTTAAAGTTGATTCATTGTATTCTCTCGTTCGATTTGCTTTGATACTAGCTAGGAAAATACGCTTTTGATCCATACATTAAAGTACTTTTTGCCCATGCTTTATCATTAATTGGTCTAATAGCGTAACTAGGAGTTTAGATCCGCATCAAACTTTGAAATTCTAAATTTAAGAAGAAGAATCTATTTTAAAACAAATATGATTTTATCTATTTTGATTTTTGGTGCTGTATAATTCAAAAATATTTTTTTATAATTAAAAAAGCTTAAAATTAACTTTTTTAACTAAAAAATTTTATTTATATAAAAATAGTTAAAATCTAAATTTTGTAAATTAAAAAACTCTCTCAAATTATTTGAGGGAAGCATAATTAAAAAAAATAATAGGGTAAATTAGTAAAATAAAACTCTATGACCTTTTTCTAATTTTCAAAAGAGTATTAGACTTCTTGATTTGAAATTTTTAAAGTAAATCAGTAAGGCTTTCTGCAATCAAATTAAAACTTAGAACAGCTATTCGAAGTTATTGTGAAATTGTTTGTTGCACCTTTTAATTTTTGATGTTTTTTTTTTTAATTCATTTTTTTTTCAATAATTTTAGTAAATTTTAATTTATAAAACAAAGAAGAATTTTTGTTTTGTTTCTATTTGAATTTCACGAAGTCATATTTGGGAAATTCAGAAAAATAAATAGTTTTCTTTGAACAATCTAAAAAGCTATGTAATTATTTTTTACAAGAAAAAAGATGAATGAAGCCTAATAGATAATCGATAATCAAATTTTCGTTTTGAAATTTTGTTTCATTTTAAATAATAATCTTTAGATTTTATTCTCAAATATTATTGTTTCAATTTAGTTAATTTGTTTCCGATAAATAAAAAATGTATACATTTTAAGTATAATTGACACTTCTTATTAATTTTGTATTTGATAATAAATCCTTACTTCAGTATTTTTGTAAAATAATTTTTGTTTGATTTAAAAAAAAAAACATAAATTAAAATTTTATCAAAATTCAAACAGTTCTAAAACTTGTTCAAAAAGAAAAAACATAACCAAAATTTCTTAATTTTTGAATAAAAAAAAAACTTTTACACACCTCAAGTATTTTTAATTTAATAAATTGGTTCAATTTCTTATTCAATAAAATATTAGTTATCATTTAAACAAATAAATTTTCAGAATTTGCTTCTTATTTTTTGAAATCACTGATCATCAATTTTAACTCCTAAACAAAAATAGGCAAAATTTTAAACATAGTTGAAAAATTTAATCAAACAAAAAGAATCTTTAAATTTAAATGTTTACATTTAGTGCCTATGTCGTTTTGATTGATTGGACTTGAAATCGATAAATCAGTTATGATCTCTTGAAAGTATTTGTTTGAATAATACCAGGCTATTCTCTGACTCAGCCAATAAGGAACTCGTCTAGAAAAACTTTCATTTTCAAAATTTTGAGAAAGAATTAAATTTACTGATTTGAGAGAAGATCCGTGATAATACAAGTTGA
This sequence comes from Brachionus koreanus, assembly GCA_016987375.1. Taxonomy (NCBI): domain Eukaryota; kingdom Metazoa; phylum Rotifera; class Eurotatoria; order Ploima; family Brachionidae; genus Brachionus; species Brachionus koreanus. The sequence continues at coordinate 121,543 of PJRA01000519.1, forward strand.
TTCAATGCATAATTCATCTAAACATATCGATGAGTAATAGGTGGGCTGACGAAGATTTTTGTCAACCTGAATTCCGGTCTCTATTAGGCTATTAAGTGAATTGAGATATTCTGTCTCGTTCGACATCGTCTACCTAAAAAAATGAATAGTTAAGCGGGATTAGAGAAACATACAAAAAAATTTCTTATCACTTTTTATTAATCCGCTCGTAAACAATAAATAGCTTAAAATCCACTGGATATTCAAATATCAAAAACTCGAAAATACATTAATCTTGACTCGACTTAGTCAATTAGAGAAATGAACGGTCCAATTTTTTTATGAATAAAAAGGATTTATGATTAATTTTAAAATGAAAATAAATAAACTAATCAAAAAAAATTTCAATTATGTTTTGCTTGTTGAAATGTTAATAAATAAAATAGAATAAAAAAAATTGTCGACATCTTTGTTTTTCAAATAAATTATGATTTAAAAATTTCAAAAAATAGTTTATTTTACTTGGATTTTAAAACTAATACTTGTGGATAAATTAAAAAAAAATTTGGCCAAATTTTGTCGGTGATGAAGCTTCCAAGGCTCCTCATTCGCGGTTTCCACTAGAATCCTCACATGTTAGCATTTTCCTTGGAGGTCTGAGACCATCAAGAAAAATCTTATCTCACCTAAATTGTCACTGATGAACACTCCTAGGCTCCTCATTCGCGGTTTCCACTAGAATCCTCACATGTTAGCCAATTCCTAGGACGTCTGAGACAATTCAAATACTAACTTTTAAATTAATTTTCCCTCTTTAAAAAATCCATAACTAGAAATTTTTAGTTCTTATTGAAAAGCTTTTTTTTTGTCTTACAAATGTTTCTAAAAAATGTTATCAAAAAAATTTTTCAAAATTCTACTAACCTATTAATGCGTTTTAAATCGAACATTATCAGTTTGGAAAGATAAAATTTAAATTAACTTATCAATTATCTATCAATAAAATCAATTAAATTATCAAAATTTTATTAATCAATTTAATTTGAAAATAAAATAAAATTAATAAAAAAAAAATTAAGCTATTTTGGTCATTTTATTTATTTATGTTTAACATTTAGAATTTTATTAATGAGCAAATTTTTATCTTCTGTAAATTGTTTTCTAACCTCAACTAATCAGTTATTTCGGTCTGAAAAATTAAAATTACAAAAAAAATTTATCATCTATTTTGGTTCAGACTTAAAATAAAGATCAAAGAAAACTATGAATTTTAAAATTTACATAACAAAATTACAATTATTCTATAAAAAAATTAAATTTTTTTGCATAATAAATTATTTTTTTTTATTATGATTTAATCTTAATTTTTCAAATCCAAAAAATTCAAATAAATTAAAATGCTTCAATCAAAAAAAGGAAAATTTTCAAAAATTTTGTTTTCGTCAAAAAAATTTCGACTTGAGCCAAAACATTCCAGTTCAATTGACGGCTTTTTAAAAGACCTAATCACTAGTTCATTATTTACAATTATTATTTATTTTATCCTTTATTTTCTAATTTACATTTTTATTAATTTTAATTTATTTACCGATCCATCCCAACAAATACAGCATTCAAATTTGTGCTTAAGCGAAAAACAAATAGAGTCTAATGATCTAAGAGAATTAAGCGATACAATAACTCGTGTCCTCTTACAGGAAAAGAAAATATTTTTCTTATGTTATCGATCTCTTATTTATATACTAAAGCTAAATATACGCTATTATGAAAAAAATTTTCTGGATTTGTGTATTTACGATTCAGATACAACAGCTTATAACATCAAAAATAATATACATTACACATTCGGTTATTCAAATCTAGAAATTATTTGGTCAGAACTGGCAAAAAATGATGATCAATTCAAGTTTGAATTCAACAGTTTTTATGGATATTATAAGTTTTCGTTTAGAAGCGCAGATATTTACCTATATGTGTTCATAAAAGCACCATCAACTCAACTTGAATTTGAATCTGTGACACGTTCAGGAATACTATACACTCAGTTTGATAATGTTATAAAAGAATTTTATTCGCCTTCTAAACAGCCCTATCCAAAAAAAGAAATAGGTCTTTTGAACAGAATCCCAAGCTACATGGTAGATGAATTGGTATACAAAATAAATATTACTAACACTTACATATATTTGCCTGTAGATCCTTATAATTTGCTAATGTATTTTTATCCAAATTTATGGCATTTACCTAGTGATTCATCGAAAAAATGCATTTTTTGATTTTTACTTTTTTTTATTATTAGTAAAAAGTTGTTGATAAAATATTCAAATTTTTTAAAAATTCTTTTTTGCTACAATTTTTTTAAAAGTCAGATCTTTTACTTCTTAATAAAAATATTTTTAAATCAAAACTCAACTAATCTCATGAACAGTTAAAGAGGCAAAATTAAAACTGCAAGCATATATAATAATTTTTATTTTAAATTTGCTAACTGAAGCGTCGATATTTTTGCATGCTTTGTTTCTATATAACATTATTTAGTCTTGGTATAGTATAAAAGTATTTTTAACCTTTCACTTAATTAGTAAAACAATTCAACGCCAACAGAATTGAAATTTGATTGCGCATTTTAAAAGTTTTGATCATATTTGAAAAATGAAATTGGATCAACACCTCTTCTTGGCTTTTTAATTTTAGTTAAAGCATGTTCTATTAAATAAATTTTGGGTGTTAATTATTAGGGAAAGTATTTAAATAAGAGTTTTCATTGGAAAGATTTGGGACACTAAAAAATAAGCAATATTTGATTAATATTTAAAATATTATTTCAATTTTAGATTAATTTTCTTTTAGTTTTTTTGAAACTAATATCTAAACTAATTTTTAATTAATTAGTAATAATTACTACTATTGAAGAAATAAAAGTTTAAATAATTCTAAAAAAGAATTAAAATTAAAAATTTTCGAATAGACTTATAATTAGAAAAAATTTTAATATAAATTCAGTAATTTGTTTGGATCCGATTTATATTAAATAACCTACTTCTCTGCTTCGATTCAAAACAATTATCTTAATTAAAAGATAAATGTCTAATCGATGCATTCTTCACTGAAGTAGCAATAGAGTGTTTAAGATACATACTTCTTTTATAAGTAATAAAACTTTATAGTAAAGAATTATTGTTTAATAGAAGATATTTATTTCGAAAAAATACAAAAAAATCAAGATTCTTTGCATTAACTTTATCCTAAAAAATTATTATTATTATTATTTATTTCAGTGAACGCCTTTTAGGCAATGTTAAAATGCTAAAATAACAGATATAATGAAATAAATAGGTATCAAATTATTAAGACAATATTGATATTTAAATCAATTCTAAATAAATTTTGTAAAAAAATAATAATAAATTTTTTTTTCTAGTTTAGTTAAATATTGTTCAAGTTATCTTTTCAATATTTCGATCAAATTCAATTCAATTAAAATCGGGAGTAAAAAATTTAAAATTTTTGAATAATTTATTTTTTGCTTTTTAATTTTTGAAATAAAAGAATTAAAGAAAGAAATAATGCCTAGGACCATATCACGTTGAATGCACCGGTTCTCGTCCGATCACCGAAGTTAAGCAACGTCGAGCCCGGTTAGTACTTGGATGGGTGACCGCCTGGGAATACCGGGTGTTCTAGGCTTTATTTTTTCTTTTTATTTTTTAAGTAATGATTTACTAAAATTTAGTTTAAAGAATATTAGAATTATCATTGAGTTTTAAGCATAATCTTAGAATATTAACATTGCTAAAAAAAATGTCTTCTTAAAATTATTTTTTCCTTATCAGTTTTATTAAATAGTTTGAAATACACGGCATAAAAACTGTGTTAAAAAATTGTTGTTGTAAAAAAGTGATGTAGAACAGTCTAAAGAATGATTTTAAGTGTAGTGTGTTTCTTAAATATTAAGAGTGTGTCGAAAATATTATTTTCATTTAATTTATTTAGTAATATATAGTATATTTTATTTGTAAAATTTAAAACAAAACGGTATTTTAACTAAAGAATTATTTTTCATGAATTGATTTGATTATGCTATCCACATTATTTTAAAAATTAAAATTCAGTGACATTTATTTTGCAAAAAAGAATCCAGAAATTCAGGCATTAGGCTTTTAGAAAAAAATTTAAGTTAAATTAAAATATATGATAATTTTCAAAAAGATACCATTAAAAAATACATAGAAATTATGCTTTTTTAGAAATTAATTCTTAAATTTTATTCAAAATTATTTTCAAAATGCTTTGTGAATTTTGTAATTTTGATCAAAAAGAATTGTTTATTTTCGTTCTTCCATGTGGATTTTCTATTTGCTATGACCACATAAAATCACAAGATGTTCTATTTAAGTGTGTTAAGTGTGGAGACCACATGGTTGATAAGCAAAATTGTTTGAATATTAGAAAAAATCAAGAAAAGCTAAAACAAATACATTATTTAGAAAAAAATCGAATATTGCTCGAAAAATGTGATAAACTGGATGAATTTAATAACGGTTTTGAATCAACTATAGTCAATCACTTTTCAAAAATGATCAATGAGATTGATTTAAAACGCGAATGTTTAAAATATAAATTGAATGAAGATATTGATAATTATTGCTTGTCACTGATAAATAGTGCAAAGACACTTGAAGCAAATTCAATCAATGAGATCAGACAAAAATTGGACTCGTTTGACACACAGAATATTCGCTATAAATTGGATAAACAAAATTGTTTGAAATATAACATTTTATCTGAAATTGATGCTGAAATCGATTCATGCGAGTTAGATAGTGATAAAATTAATCAGATATTTGGTAATTTAGAAAATATAAAACAAATTAAATTTGAACAAATTGACAAGCAAAATGATCTGGATTTATCGAAATTATTTGGTACCATTAAATTTAATAGTTTAGAAGAAAAGTTGAAACAGCCAATTCAACAAAACTCAAAAACTGTAACTCCAACATCTTCATTCAAAGTTTTCAAGCTAATAGGTTCATTTGATTTATGCAAATTTGAAGAGCTAAATTCTGGTGAAATATTATCTTCTTCAATTTCAGATCCTTCAAAATTTTTGATTGTCAATCCTAGCAAGCTTCTGACACGTGAGCCATCAACTATAACGAAAAAAACTAACTCAAGTTCGAAAATCATTTGCTTTCTTAAGACAGATAACAACAAAATTATTTCAATTAAACAAGATTTTAGAGTTGAAATACTTCAAAATGGCATTTTGTCGCCATGTTTTCAATTGCCTGCCAGTCAAATTTTATTCATTGATATTTTTGAATCAGAAATTTATACTATAGATATAAATTATTATTTAAGTAAGAGAGAATACTTAAATGGAAAACTTTTAAAATCATTTCAAATAAAAAATCAAGTCATTTATTCAATGAGAGTTTTTAAGAAAGATAATATTTTGACTGGATATGATAATAAAGTGATTTTATCAGACTTAGGAAATGGAAAGCGATTACAAACATTTAAAGCTTCCGGCCGAGTTTTGATACTTGAAAAAATAAATGATAAAGAGTTTTTGATAGGATGCAATGATGGAAATCTAAATATTTTTAACTGTGAATCAAATTCAAAAATTTTGAAAAAATGCCATGAATGTTCGATAGCATGTGTTCAAGTATACCAAAACGCAACTATTTTGAGTCTTGGTTCAACTGATGGAAAAGTTAAAATATGGAATGCAATGAATATGAATTTAATTTTTGAATTTGATTTAAATAATAAAATAGGTATTCCTATATTTTTTAGACTTTTAAAAGACAGACAATTAGTCTACATGAACTCGAACGGAACAGTTTATGCAAGCCAAGAAAATCTTCATAAAAAACTTTTTAAAATTCAAATTTAATTTTGAAATTCTGTTTTCTTTTTTAGTTGATAAATAACTTTTTTTAACTTTTAAAAATTAAATAAAAAAAAATTATAAATTTTATTTAAAAAATAAAAAAATACCAATCAGCAACGAATAACTCTGTTGAGCTAATTACCAGGTAAATAGCAATGACTGATTTAATTCGTTTTATGTCTAGGTACGTGTACGCCCAATTGACAAGATTTTGTAAAATTTGATATTCAAAGATAATAAGTCGCATTTACAAATCAAATACCTAATGTTTGGTTTAGTAAACGTAATCAATTAACAAGTCAATGTTTATATTATTGGTAAACTCTTCACGGTTAAAATTAAACGAACAACAGCAAAAAAAAATCGAAAAGCCTAAAAGTTTGTTATAGGCTAGCAAACAGAAATCGAAAGTTCAAATTCGCTCAAGTTGCAAAAATCTTTAGAATTTCTCTGAAGTACGGAACAATGGCACTCCTTTAATAAAAAATTGGGGATTTGGTTTTGAGTGGGTAATAATAAAAATGTAGAAAATCTATTATGAGATCTATTATCTAAAATGTATTTTTAATGCAGTTATCTCTTGGTAAAATTGGATCTTTTGCTTGAAAAGTTAATGAGACGGAGATGAGCAATTATCCGTTAGGATAGAAAAAAAGAACAATTAGCAATTTTTGAGTTTTTAAATTATTTTAACAAATTAACTTATAAAATAAATGTTTTTTTTTTATTAAAATAATAAAAAGATACCAGATAGTACTTATTTTTGACATTTTTTTCTCAATGATATCTAAAGTCTAAAAAAAAATAAATTTTTGCTGCTGAAAATTTTTATTGTCATAAAAAAAAAATTATTTATTTATCAATAAAATTCTAAATGTACAATACTTTATTAATGCATTTTATTTTTCATTTTAATTTTGCATAAAAAACTACTTCTCTGCTTCGATTCAAAACAATTATCTAAAATAAAAGATAAATGTCAAATCGATGCATTCTTCAC